>JAEVFF010000136.1:0-76143 GCA_018901945.1 Pugionium dolabratum | reverse complement strand
CATGAAGATCAGAAAGAAGAGAAACTAACCATTGTTTGATGATCGATGAAGCCCTAAAAATCCAAAAACTCTCTAAACAGTGTCTGCGCAAGCGACAAACAACTTAAGCAACAATTATATACACCTGGATTAACCCTAACTTTGGACTGATTCAAATGGTATTAATTTTCCTAGTAAGGTAAAATCCAGGCCCATATGGTTTTGGAAAATATAATGCCAATGAAAAATTACCATAATTTTAAAATATTAAAAATAAATAGCTAGATAACTCTAAATTTATGTGAGATGTAATAAAATTGAGGAATAATATTTTGGGTAAATAAGTCCTTTAACCAAATGATTATTAAGTAAAATACTCTACGGGGATTTATTAATAAATTAGGATAATACATATGTTATATACAGTAATACTGAATTTTCAAAATATATACAAACATCAAAAATAGTGTTATAATTTTCATTTTTAATATGCGAAATTAAAAAATAATAAATATGGGATATAATTCATATTTTTACAATTTAAATTTTTAAATATTAAATGAGCGAAACATTTTCCAAATTGAATAGTAACTTTAGTATGAAAATATTGAATTTTCGAATATATACAAATATTTAATAGATTGATATAAATTATATATTTTAATCGGTCATGATTATACGAAACGAATAATAAATGAGAGTTTTAAATTTTAAATTTTAGATTTATAATATATTTTGACTGTTTAAAAACTCATATACTTTTAAACTAAATAATTAGATTAACTAATTAGGATACTTATTTAATACAATAATTAATTTAAATTTTTTATTTAAATTAAATAATAAAATTGGTAAAAGTGAATGTGATGATGCAAATTTTACTCACTTCTTCTTTAATATATATAAGATATGAACAGGTCCATGATCAATTGTAATTTTCTTTTTCAAAAAGTTTGAGTCTTCAGAGAAGTACTGACAAAATAGTCCAAAACAGAAAAAGGATCCTACAATGGCATAACAAGAGCTAAGAAAAACAGAGCATATAACACACTCTGTAAGTAAGCTTCACTTGAATCTGGAGGAGTGAGTAGCACCAACACTGGTCCTACCCACTACCCAGTTTAACCGGCTTGTATGAGATGGAGAACTCTGCAAGGTAATGTCCAATCATCTCCGGCTTGATCTCAACTCTGTTAAATGTCTTTCCATTGTACATACCAATGATGCTTCCAATCATTTCCATACACAATGATCATGTTTCGCAGCAGCTTGTGGCTCTCTATTCTGTTTAAAAAACCAGAGAAAACAAAAACTCCAAACCTTCTGCGAATATGGGAACTGAAGAGGTTGACAAGATCATCACTAGACATGTCGAGAAAAGCATCGAGATCGACTTCTCTGAAATGGAATATTTTGAACGTTCTCTTCTTCGGCACTCCCGCAGCAGCAGCAACCTCTGGTTCGATATCAGCCTATAAATATAGATATTCCCATCGATGATGTTATCAACCAACCATGATTTCGGAAATGTGATAAGCAAAAAAAACAGAGCGAGGAGCTTTCCATTGTTGGATCTCTGTAAAAGATAACTGGATAAACCCTAAAACTGTGTTAACCGAGCGGGTCCAAAACAGTATTAGAAAGGACTATAATGTTTATATTTATTAACATTAATTCGAAAATAAAATAAATTAGTGGAGATGCGGGGTATCGATCCCCGTGCCTCTCGCATGCTAAGCGAGCGCTCTACCATCTGAGCTACATCCCCATTGGTAATATAAATTTGTATGTGTATTTATATAACCCAAAGTTAATTGTAGTCCAGCATGACTTTCGTTAAATTTTCTTTATTACAAATTTCGGGAGTTTTGCCCGTTATTTTTAGAAATATGAATTTCCAAAACATATTAATGATCATTGTTGAGAATTGCAAAACGAACACATCAATGATCATTGTTGTTTGTGTTCATCATTATCATATTGCAAAACGAACAAAATCAATTTCCGAATGGAAAAGATCCGAATAAAGCTCCGCAAGAGATTAGATAACCGGGTCAAGAGATTTGATACCCTCTGTTCTGAACCACTCAGAGAAGTTTACTCTCTCACATTCCTTAAATAATTGCAAATAGCCACGTCTCAGTGTAAAAAACCTATCAAATATACACAAGTTTCCATAAACACACGTATTATCTATTTAATAAAAGGATTATCCTAAAAGCCTAACAACTTTCTCTGCTGAATTTTCCGACTAAGTTCCTCTGCTGAAGGGATGCCATCGCCGCCATTTCTTCCGGCATTTTTGCCCCCGCTCCGCCACCACTCCTTCAGCTCCTCCTGCCCATGGTAAACAATACAAATATTCAGATATTAAAGCCTAAAATCATACAAAAAGAACAAACTTTATTTCAATTACAGAACTGTTTTTTGACATAATTGGCCAATTATGATATACCTCAAGAAAGTCGTGGTTTGAGATAAACTGAGACTCAACAAAGCAAGTCATTCCCCCAACCTTAACTGAGACTGAGCTGTTCTCTGAATTTCTCCTTGAGCTTTGTCCCTCCCTTGCCCCTGAGATGTCATTAAAGCAAACATTTGATTGAAATACAAAAAGATTTGAGAGATCCGCGATTTCGGGTATTGATTTATATGCAAAATACCATCTATTCGGGCTACGTAATACCCAGTTCCTTCGATCCCTTCTTCCCATTTTCCGAGCCTTAGTCGCAAGAAGAACCCTTCGAGACCATATACAGACTTCTTGGTGTTCATCCATCTGAAACGGCAAATCAAGCCACACATTGTCATGTCAATTAACACAGGTGAAACAGTCTTTTAAGTGTGACACAGTAGTAAATTGGATCTTACTTGAGAACGTCTGTGCGGGTCAAGCGAAGCAGCTGAACAGCATCAAAGACCGCCTTCGGTACGTCTGTGAAATCAGTGAATGGTAATTTCGTTCCAGAGGTAGAAGCAAATGTATATTTCATCGCTCTATCTTCAGCTCCTGAACTGCGCTGTGGCGCATTCGGGCATGTTGCAGCCCAGTGGCTTAGCTGAAAACATCTGATGCATAGACTTGTGGATTCTTCTCTTCCGTTCTGTGCACTTATAATCTGTACTAGATCTCTTAGCTCAGTATCAGCCACTTCCAAACAATCCCGTAAACCATGACCCTTTTTACCGCAGTAGAAACAAATTAGGTCCGTATGTCCCTTCTCCGAGTTCTCAGCTAAAGAACCTGAGTGCATGATGTGTTTGAGTGCTTCTAATCTTCTTGCAAACATAGAAGAAATTGCTTCTGAAGTCTCTATTCTCAGTGAAGAAACTCTGGGAGGAACAGTTTTTGGATTTTCAAACCTGTCTACCGTGCTGACACTAGGTAATATAATATTGTTGTCTGTCAACAGTTTCTGCGAATCATGGGCTTTAGCCAAGTCTGAGGCTGAATCATTGGCCTCCGTTGTCACTTCATTGGTGATTCTCTCATGAAGGTCCTTTTTCTGAGGAAAAGAACTTTTAGAAGAAAACCGACTTATCCACAAACTTTCAAGACCAGAGTTTCGGTTGGTAACACATTGAGTAACCTTTCCATCAGCTTCAACAAGGGCCTTTTGCTCTTCATTCGGGGTAGACTTACAAAGCGACAACAAAGAGATATTTGGCTCTTTGTCCTCGTGTTTGTTCTCTGAGGGTAATGTGTCGCTTGTCTGATTAAATCCATTTTTTTCAGATGTAATGTTGGCTTCAGCCACTGGACCAATCTCATTATCAGATGAAGACAAGTGATCCCCATTGGTAATGAGACATTGTTCAGGAAGGCACGGAAGTTTCCGCAAAGAAGCACCATTAGCATCATTCGGGAAATCCATCTCGGTAGCATCTTCACGTCTTCTCCTTGGAAAATAAATGGATTGGAAAAAAGACTGGAAACCGGTGTTTCTGCATCCACTATTTTCCTTCAGATGGCATGCACTCAATTGTTGTTGATCAGCGGTTGTGTTGACTTGACCATTAGCATCTGAGGTGGTGGTAAGATATACAGTAGGAGGGTTGTGTTCTTCATTACCTTTCCAGATTCCTTTTGTCATGTTAGATATCCAATTCATGAAGGAACTATCTTGCTTGAGTTTTGAAGTTGACCCCAAACATTCTTGACTTAGCGTTTTGAGCCGTTTGCTTCCATGAATCAGTTGCTGTTCAAAGCCTGGTCTTTTATTTCCCCTTGAGAGCAAACCAGCACTGTTGCAACTTTCTACACTCCCGAAACTCTCATTACTTCTCCCATCAAAGTTTCCATCGGATAAAGCTTTTTCTTTCCCTTTTGCTTTGTCAGGAAGCCTGTAGGAAACACTGGGTCCAGCCTTTTCAACATCTGTCTCATCCTCCGGCAAGCATTCTCCTTTGCCCTCAAATGTCACCAGAGCCTTACTAGCTCCAACTGCAAGACTTACCAGGTCGTTCTCATCAGTTGATTCTAAACGGTCACCATAAAGAACTCTAGCATTCGCCATATCCCCTTCTTCTTTATTATCTCCATGGTTAGTCCATTCTTCTTGAGATTCAGCACTTCCCAACCTCAGCTGTTCATTTGCCAACAAAGCTTCCGTTTTTCCTCCAATAGCTCCCTGACTATCTACTTGATTTCCAAATAATCATAAGAGAAAAAGAAATCAAAATGAATCCATAGTTCTCATAATAGATGGAGAGCTGATAAGACACTAATCATTTTCACCTAATGATCTTTTCGAAATTCCTACTCTTGTCTCTGCTTCTTCACTCTCCATACCATCACTGATTTCAACCTTCTCCTCAACCATCTCATCCCTTTCAAGTTTCACATCCTCAACAGAACCACCAATCCCTGCAAAACGCAAGAAATCTCATTACCACAAACACAAAAACCACAAAACTATAATCGCATTGGTTGATATTGCTTATCAATTAGGAAAACCTGAAGGTGGTCTATTCCTTTCATGACTCCTCCGGCTACAACACGCTTTGTTCACATCATCTTCAGTTCTATCCATCATGAGGAAATCTGCGGTTCTCAATTGGACATTAACACGGAACCCCGCTTCTTCCTGTTGGCTACTTGTGCTTCTACTCGAATGAAGCGCCATGTTGGTTTGTCCTATATCAAAGAAATTAGGAGAGAGTAACTTTGGCTTTCCCGTGAAACTGAAATCTGCACATCTTAGGCTTAGACCGTTGCGAGGAGACCAGACTAACTCTGATAAAGCATCAAACGAAGCAAACTTCATTCTTGCCTCTGCATTTGCACTAGGATTATGACTAGAAGACGAACGTCCTAGCTCTTTACTTTGCTCATCTCCACCACCCATTTCTCCTGAAACGAATTACCCTTGAGAAACAACGAACCATAATCTATACATAAAGTACTTGAAAAGGCCCAAGTTGCTTCCTCAGATCATAACACATAGAACAACAAGCTAAAATGAAATTTGGAGATTTGAAGAATAAATTGACCTCGCGACGCTACACAAGCAAATGATTACCTCGATCTCAAGAAATTAAAGTAAATATTTTCAGAGTTAAGCTGTTCAGTTACTGAAACCCTAGACCCAGAATTTCAGAGAAAGAGAGACTTTATGAAATCTAAACCCAAACATCTCAGCGCAACATAGACATCGAAAAATTGAGAGAATTATACCACAAAAAGTGGACCCAAGTTACCTCCATCGGATAATCAACCTTTCGACTCCAGCGAATTCTCAAAATGTGTGAGAGAGCGAGAGAGGAGAGAAGAAGAAGAAGACGACAGCGCCAAGCGGCTATGGCTAACATTAGTGTGATTTGAAACTTGCTTCAAACGCTTTTTATTTTACTGCATGTTGCTTATAAGGCCCCCAGACCGCCACGTGTATAAGTTCCTCTCCATACATTTGCAAAAATTGTAAAAAGTTAAAATTTTCTGATTCCGGCTACGATATAACTATTTGGAACTTTATTCAAATGCAAACAAATATTAATCAATCGTTTCCTCGACGAAGATTTATCTGTTCTTTTATGCTAAACTCTTAATAATCGCACATAACAAAAAACCTAAGAAATCACATATGCAACATAAAGATTTAAATAATCATCTGCTAAATAATGAAACACATGAGAAGTTGTCAGAACAACATGTTTCTTCTTCCTAAAACGGATAACGACATCGATAACAACGAAAAAAATTCTTCGTTTATGCGATTCACCCTATTTTATATGTTTTATTGTTTGTTTATTACAACGTTACTTAATTAATAAAGAAGATTTTTCGATTTAATGTTTTATGCATATTTTATTATATATCGAGTAATTTTTCTCGAACAATCATGTTACATTGATTGATGTAAATATATGCATATAGTATTGTGTCCTTTAATCGTTCATATTTCTGCCATTTATATCGTGTGGGTTGGTTATACATCTCCATTATCTTTCTTTTTTTTTTTGCAATAAGTGGGGAGAACGGTGTATTTTATTTTCTACAATTGAATTTTTTTTGGAAACTTATGCTTTTCAGTTTCAATGTGCAACTAGAAGAATACCTCGGTTATGCACCGAAAAAAAATTTAATATTTAAATTTTATTAATTAAATGAAATTTTATTAATATCTCAATTCTTATCTTTCAGTATATATATAAGATATTAGTTATTTATAGGGATATTAAAAAATAATAAATATGAGATAAAATTTTTATGTTTTGCAGTTTAAATTTTTATTGTGAGAATATTGAATTTTCGAATATATACAAATATTTAATATATTGATACAATTTTTATATTTTAATCGGTCATAATTATACGAAATAATTTAGTTTGTTTTTCAAATAATAAATGAGAGTTTCAAATTTCAAATTTTAGATTCACAATATATTTTGACTCTTTAGAAATTCATGTACTATTAAACTAAATAATTATGTTTATCTAATAGAATAATTAATTTATATTTTTGATTTAAATTAAATAGTAAAACTGTCGAGAGTAAATGTAATGATGACACATCAACAAATTTTACTCATAGTGGTTCTACTTTAATATATGTAAGATTAGAAGAAACATAATTTTAATTAGCTTTTCTTTGGACCTTAATGGAAGTTTATTACAAATGAAAATTTGTGAATTTTCATCTTGAAATAAATATTTTATTGCCTCTAATTCTTTTTTTTTTTCATTGAACTACAAAATATGATTCCAATAATGTAAAATTTTTATACGAAAATTTATCACTTTCATTCAATATAATGTAGAGTCCAACTCCATATTTTTAAAATATAACCAATAATCCAATTATTTCTACTCTTCTAATTCTAGTTTTTTATAATATAAACGAATAAATCACTTAAATATCACATTAATAAATTTTAAACTTGTACAGTCTTACAAATTTCATGTCGAACATATCATATCATATAGTTGATTTTTTTTTGTTTTAACAAAAAAAATCTTGAAAAGGCCTTAAATGCATATTTTAAAAAAAAATATTTGTTTTATATATCTCAGTTATATAATTTACTTTTGATGTCAAAGTGTATGTTCCATCCTGTACAGACATTCCACATGCCATTTGAAAAGTATTCTTAACAAAAATGCAGGCCCTATATTATATATATATATAGTCTATATATTTTTTTTGTATTTCTTTTTCTACTTTTACCTAGTTCAAACTATAAGCTTAAAAGCAATAAAAATGTACACTAATATATATTAAATATCATGATCTTTAACTCAAATTAATTAAAACTAACTAGATATTTCTTACATATTATTCTATATCGCATCTTAACTTCCCATGTAAAATTTCTGGCACAATTCCAACAATATGATGATTGTATGCATAAATTGAAATTTACAATGAAATCGATAACAAAGTATATTAGGATATGTAAAAATCTCAAATTGGAATTTGAAATTTTTTTACACTTATAAGTAATATGTACCACTTCACTCATTACCAATTGGTTTTGAATTCGATATCAATGGTTTTTAATATGATATCAGAGCTAAAGTTTAGCTCGACATGCGATTTCGAACAAAAATGTTTATGTATTGTAAGTGGCCCATATAGATGATCCGTATTGTTGTTAGAATGTGTAAAAATCTCACATTGGAATGTGAGAACTTTCTAAAAAATATATAAGAGATATGAGTTACTGAATTGGTTTAAAATATTTTATTGATAGTAAATAAAATTAATCCATATTTATTATATATTACTTTACATCTTATTTCAATTCGATATAAGATGCCTAATCAAATATACAGTGCAACAAAGAAATGTGGTTAGGAGATGAGATATCTAAAGACTCCAAAGTGTCTTTTCTCATAAAGACATTGTCTCGAACTTGTCTTAATTTCGAAAACAACATATATCTATATTTACGTCACAAGTCTTGCTTGTTATTGTAATCCATTTAATATTCTCACACTCAAATAAAAATAAAAAGCTATGACAAATAATAATAATAAAAAAGCTCGATTCATTCTGTAAAGGATCATTTTCATTTTTATAAAATAATATTCAGTATACACGTACGAATTTATTTTCTTAATAATTAATATTCAGCATACATGTACGAATTTACTTTTTTAATAATTAATATTCATTATATATGTGAGTAAAATCATTACAATATGCAGTATAATATCCATAAATTAAAGCACTCTTCGAAAATATGAACTATGAAGTATGAACACAATATTTTAAGTGGCGGTTATAAAGAAAGTAACGGGAATAATTATATCATGCAGTCAAGTCAGAAAAGAAAGAAAGACTGACTATGTAGACATGTTTAAAATATGACCATTTTGTTTGACTCTATGATTTTTTTCAATAGTTTTTCAATCTTTATGAGTTGATTAACTCCAATAATTATTACATAATTATGAAAAATTATTGTCATCAGTATTGTTCTGAAGGATCCATAAAATATATGTTTGTGTTTGTGTGTGTTTCATATGATCTCGTAAATCGATTGGATTATTTATTCATTTGATGTATCAACTATCTTTTCTGATATGTATTTAGCATCATAGTATGACATATCAAAACAAACTGTAAAATCTTGAAAACTGGAACTAATAATACTTTGAGTTAATAAGATAGATAGCAAAATAATCAAAACTTTAAAAAAAATTAAAATCGCGTACAATGGTAATTATCGTAAAAGTCCTTCATAGTCGCCACCTCATCTCGACAACCTCTGACAGAAACAGTGTAAAAGCTGATAGAAGTAGGTGACTATTCATCGTAGGCGATATCTTAGAAAATTTCGCTGACAATCGCATTTAATAAAAGATTTTTTAAATATTCGGAAATATATATCAGTGATGTATGTATACGTTATTTGAGAAGTTATCGGAATATATAAGGGTATATCTACAGAAGAAAAAAAGCCATTGTTATCTGAGCTAAAAACATTTAAGAATTTCTGGGTTAGAAATCAAGAAAAATATCAAGATCTATAATATTTTGCAAATCGGTAGGTGGTTGGAGGTAATATTTATGATCCGATGATGATTATCTTGAAGTTTTAGTTTCTCATAAATGTTGTCAATAAATCATTTATGTCTCGATTGAATATTCCCTGCTATGTATTCCTGACAAGATTTTTTTGACAGTTTGATTCCATTCTGTATATTGAAAGTGATCCTTTCTGCATATTTGCAGAAAAATGTTGATGGTTTCAGGGGTAAGTTTAGACGGTTAATATTGACATGTAGCGGCAAACTAATTTTTTGTTTGTTAATGAACTTTAATACAGTAATGGTTTGGCTTGTTAATCTTGTTCGCGGTATTTGGGAGAGGGGTGACGATGGTTGTTGGACATTCACTCTCATCGAGAGCATTCAAAATGGACAAAATCCGTTTTGTTTTGTGGTAGGAGTTCACACGTTCGCCGGAAGGTTCCTCTCCGGCGGCAAACATCCTCTCCGGTAGCGGAGTGATTGAATCCTGAACATGCAACATGAATAAGTATAGTGCATGAAAAAAACGGGGTAAATCGGAAAAAAATAGCAAGAAGAACCAAAATATTACCATTTCGACATCATCCATTTTTGAGGACACTTTACCAAACAAGAAAGAACACTATTGAAGTGAATAGTGATAGAGTGAAGAAAATGAGTTTTTATCCTGCACAATAGACGGTTATAGATTTATAAGGTGCGATATTCACGGAATCATCGCATCAATTCAGCAATCGTTACGAAATAAGAAAACTTACCGAGTTATATGAGTGTGGCACTGTTCACGTGAACAGTGAAAGTTGCAGAGAAACGTGAAATATATCGGAAAAAATCGCCGATAACAAAACTCGGCGTGCGAGTAGCCGGAAATCGCATGTTGAAACAAGAAAGATTGAGATTTTTGGGGAAGAGGAGCATAAAAAAAATTGGGAAAAATAATTTGGAGAAACATTTTGACGATACGTTCGGTTTCCTTATTTTTTATCATTAAATCAAGCAAATTTGTTCTGACACAACTTTGTATCTGTTTGCACACATTATTCGGTGAATCAACTTTAGGATGATAGGATAATAGGGGTATTATCGGTTTAACATTATTTGTACAGTGCAACCTGTAGTGTTTGGTTATATCGCTAATCTACTATATATTAAAGGAAAATCATTGAGAGTGAAAATTGCTTAGGTGTCATCACCATATTCACTCTCAACAATTTTACTAATTAATTTAATTCTAAATATAAATTATTTATTTTATTATCTAAACATCTTAATTAGATAACTTAATTATAGAATTTAATGGGTTTCCAAACACTATTTAATTTTCAAATATACGAAGA
Organism: Pugionium dolabratum; assembly: GCA_018901945.1. Taxonomy (NCBI): domain Eukaryota; kingdom Viridiplantae; phylum Streptophyta; class Magnoliopsida; order Brassicales; family Brassicaceae; genus Pugionium; species Pugionium dolabratum. The sequence continues at coordinate 65,349 of JAEVFF010000136.1, read as the reverse complement.
TTCAAAAATTAGGAAATTTTGATTTAGTAAATTACACATTTAATTACTTGCCAATTTTAAAAATAGAAAATTGTTTTTTAAAAAATAATTAATTATTGTACACATATATAAGGAAAGTAAATATGTCGAATTTTTATAGATATAGAAACTTCATTAACACTATTTAATTTTAGTTTTATATTATATGCAATTTTAATTTTTAACTCCATAATTAAATTCAATATATTGTAGTAATAATTGTTTTATAGAAATACCGACTATATTTTAAATAATTAACTCAATAATTAAATGCCGACTGTAATAAATATGGGACAATAAAATTTTATATTATATAATTTGTTTGTAATATTAAATTTGAAGTAGATTCTATAACATAACAAAATTAATTAAAACTACTAATTTTATTAATTTAATTTAAAACATGTTTCAAATATTTTACTAAAAAATTTATAAATATATTTTTGATTAACGTATCGTAAAAACAACGATAAAATAATGCAATATTATTTGAATAATATATAATAATAGTAATATTATTCTTTTATAATATATATAATATTTTCAATTAAAATATATTTATAATTTTTTTATTCAAATAATAAAAATTTTTAAAATATTAATTTTAACAAATATTCTAGTTAGTGTATTATTTTGGCTTATGTGATGCAAATACTATATATATTACAGTGAATAGAGTCTATATATATTACAGTGAATAGAGAGAGACGGTAAGATCGAACAGCAAACCATGGAGATTAAGACACGACTAGACACATCAGAGGCAACCATGAGGAAAGAGAAAGAGGAAAAGGAAGGAGAAGAAGAAGAGGAGCAACCTCTTAGTCCGGCGGCGCGTCTGTTCCATTCGCCGAAGTTTAACTGTTATGTAATCACTGTGATTGGTGTTAAGAGGAAGATCGAGCCAGATGTGATTATCCAAGGATTAAAGCAAACTTTGATAAGACATCCTCGTTTTTCCAGCAAATTGGTTAGTCTCAGACTTTTCTGTATATAATCCATTTTTAAACACCTTTTCAACTATTTTTTATTTATTTATTTTTCATTGACTTTTCTCTATCGAGATGGTGTTTCTTTGACCTGTAAGGGTTTTAGGTTTTTATTTGTTTCTCCTTGCAAAACTCAAACCAGAAGTTTATGAAAAAGCCACAAAATACTCGGAATAGGAAAAGTTGTAAAAGAAAGAAACCCAAAGACCAATGAAATATTTATGGTCAAAAGAATGTTATTAATTAAATATATATCTTTCGATACTTTTTCTACTTTTATGTGATTATTATATATATGTAAACTTGGTTTTTGTTTCTCCTTTTACCCTACGAAAAATCTATTTAAAGTCTATTATTTTTGTTTTCTGTCTCTGTCTCCATTTATTAGATTTGAGTTTTGTACGTTATTTAAATCGTTAACATTGATTAAAATAATAAATTACTCGAAGGTGAACAATTGGAACAAGAAAAGACAAACACAAAGATGGGTTCGGACAAACGTGGCCATTAACGATCACGTCATCGTACCGGACATCCAAACACAAAGTATAGACAACGCAAACGCAAACGCAAACGCAAACGCAAACGCAGACGCGTTTCTTGAGAGCTACGTGTCCGACCTAACGACGGTTCCTTTAGACATCTCGAAGCCATTATGGGAGCTTCACTTGCTCGATTTGAAAACCTCCGACGCTCAAAACGTCGCCGTTTTGAAGTTTCATCATTCTTTGGGAGATGGTATGTCCCTAATGTCCCTTGTCCTCGCTTGTATGCGTAAAACATCGAACCCCGACGAGCTCCCAACTCTACCATACCAGAACCGGTCGTCGTCCGGGTCATCCCGGTTAACCGCCGGTTCAAGGGGTGGTTTTCGGCTCTTGTGGTTAATTATGGTTTTATGGTCGACGATTATGTTGGTTTTGAATACGGTTTGTGATGCTTTGGAGTTTATTGCTACTGCAATGTTCCTTAAGGATACTGAAACACCGATAAAAGGCGATTTTGGGTCAAGTAAGAGTAAACGGATGTGTTTGGTACATCGTACCGTAAGCTTAGACGACATAAAGCTAATCAAGAATTCGATGAAAATGGTAAGAGTTTCTTATATAATATACTTCTGTCAACTACACGAATTTATGCGAATAAACCTATTTCTACCCGTATTTTTAGGTCTTTTATAAGTTACATAAACTGTATTTTTCTTCCGTATAACTACATAAACTTCATAAATTATTCCAATTACAAAAATTTTGTTAATGTTTACACGTTAAATTGTTATTAAATCTTGATTTACTTCGAAAATATGGCTTTAATTTTAAAATAACCCCAAATTAAAACTAAATTTTCGAATTAGAAACAGATTTAGTAGCTATTTAACGCATAAATATTAATAGAATTTCTGCAATTAGAAGAATTTATGAAGTTTGTGTAATTTATAAAAAAAAAATACAGTTTATATAATTAAAGGAAGACCAAAAAATACGGATGGAAATAAGTTTAGTCGCATAAGTTTATGTAGTTAATAAACCCTAATATATTTTGTTTGTATTATCAAACACGTTGACTTAAGTTTAGTTATTTCTTTTATTTTCTAGACTGTCAACGATGTAGTACTTGGAGTAACTCAGGCTGGTCTCACGCAATACTTGGAGAGAAGATATGGTAAATTCATATATAATCTTAGACATTTTTATATTTGAACATCACATATTAATAAATGAGTGAATTCTAATAATCTTATTATAAATTTAATAGGAGAGAAGAAGACAATAGGAGATCAAGAATCTAAAGCGAATTCAAATAATATGCCTAAAAAAATAAGGCTAAGATCAGCTCTACTTGTAAATTTAAGATCCACCACTGGAATCCAGGCAAATTCCATATATCTATTTTAGTTTTAACGAAAATTATATAATAAATTTATTTTGTATAATTTAAAATAAAATTTTGTATTAAAACAGGATCTAGCTGATATGATGGCTAAAGGATCTAAATGTAGATGGGGAAATTGGATCGGTTACATTGTCTTTCCGTTCTCTATCGCTTTATGTGATGATCCGTTGGAACATCTTCGAAGAGCTAAAAGGATCATAGATAGGAAGAAAAACTCGTTAGAAGCGGCGCTAACATTCATCGTCTGTAAATTCATGATCAAAATGTTTGGAGTTGAGGTTAGTTTTGAATTAGCACATTTTTATGACATCAAACCAAAACCTAACTCAGCATTTATGTGTTTGTTAGTTGTCGTTAATCTAATCTTGTAAGATGAAATAAATGCAGGTTACAGCTAATATAACAAACAGAGCATTGTCAAACACAACGATGTCGTTTTCAAACTTGGTTGGTCCTATTGAAGAAATTAGCTTCTTTGATCATCCTATCGCTTACATGGCCCCAAGTGTTTATGGCCATCCCAATGTAAGATTTTAGACCATTCTGTTTTGTATTATAATTATTTTCTCTTTTCTAATTTATTGACTAAATTTCGATGATCTCATTGGTCTTTGATTAGGCATTAACGATGCATTTTCAGAGTTACATGAACAAGATGACAATTTCTTTGACCGTAGATCCAACGGTCATAAGTGATCCTCATCGGCTATTTGACGACTGGGAGGAATCTCTAAGAATTATCAAAGCTGCTGTTCAAGAAAGAGTCTCCGATCATCTGTAGATGGATTTACTTCTGATAACTATACGAATTTATGCGAATAAACTTATTTTTATCCGTACTTTTTGGGTTTTTTATAAGTTACATAAACTGCGTTTTTCTTCTGTATACTACATAAACTTCATAAATTCTTCCAATTACAAAAATTTCGTTAATGTTTACATGTTAAATTGTTATTAAACCTTGTTTTACTTCAAAAATCTGGTTTTAATTTCAAAATAAAACCAAGTTAAAACCAGATTTTCGAATTAGAACTAGATTTATTAGGTATTTAACGCATAAACATTAATAAAATTTTTGCAATTAGAAGAATTTATGAACTTGGTGTAATTTATGAAAGAAAAATATAGTTTATGTAGTTAAAGGAATACCCAAAAAGTATGGGTGGAAATAGGTTTAGTCGCATAAATTTGTGTAGTTGACGGAAGTAAATTCTCTGTAGATTGAGCTAAAAAGTTTCAATTCTTCTTATTCAAAGAAAAAAATTACAAATTTAACCCAAAAAATAGAATAAAGGAGATTACTACAAAAATTATACCAAAGTTTGTCTTTATTTTTATCTCCTACGTAATTAATCAAAGTTTGATGACAAAATAAAATAAAACTAGATTTTGATCCGCGCCATCCGCGGAGTAAATTATTTATTATATTTTATACAATGAAATTTTATAAAAATAATATATATAATTAGTTTATATATTAAAATATTGTCTGAAAATTTAAAAATTATATTACCATGATAAAATAATATATCATAATTGTATTATGTATAATGTAAAATATAGTCTTATGGATTGTTTTATATGAGTAAAAATTTATTTTCTATGTGAAAAGATTTGAATATTTGAAATTTAAAAAAATTCTAGTAAAAAAATATTTTAAAACTCAATTAAAATTAAAACAAAATATAAGTGCTTATACTAAAATCATTAATAAGATAAGTAAAATATTTTGGTGTAGAAATTAAAATATGTTATCAATAAATATAAAAGAGTATAAATATAGTTTGACTATTTTTTAATTAAAATTTAAATCAAAATGTTGACATTGACATATAATAATTTATGTATTGATTAGTAGTAGATAATATAGACAAAGATTTATAAAATTTACTCTAATGATTTTATGTGTATTAATGGTGATTGAATGGCATATATAGTAATTTATCTAGTAAATTAAGACTTGTTTTAAATTTGTTTTGAGAGATTATGAGGAAGCGACACCTCAGCTGGTATAGTTGTAAATAACATGTCGAGATAAGGTTATTTTTTTAAAATGATTCTCAATTAATATATTAGGGATTTGTTTTGAGAGATTATGAGGAAGCGACACCTCAGCTGGTATAGTTGTAAATAACACGTCGAGATAAGGTTATTTTTTTAAAATGATTCTCAATTAATATATTAGGGATTGTACCACTTATCAATCTGTACAACTGTAAATTGATGTTTTTTAGTTTGTCAATTAATAAATCAATTGATGTTCGGGTGACATTCTATAGAAATATTCATTTTGTGTGTGTTATAAAATGGGTTTGTAAATTTATAATCACTCCGACGATATCATTGGCTAAACGTCTAGAATATGAAATAATAATTGTTTTGGACAGTTAGCTGTATACAATTCTTAAATAAATGTTGACCAAGAAATTGTGTGACGGAAATTGGGTGGTCGATATATTTAATTGATTGTGTCTTTGTCATCGTGCCGTGTGTCGGGTATGTTTGGAACTCCGGCTAAGCGGCTAATTTAATATATTAATTAAAAAATATTTTAACTACTAAACCCTGACGTATGACATAGTAAAAACATTTTAAAATAAATATTATAAAAGAAAAATTAATAAAATTTTGATAAAATGATTGTATTTTACAGTTGGCAATAAATTTTTTTGAGTTAATAAGATAGATAAAACAAAACTTTGCAAAAATTAGCGAAATGATCAAAACTTTTAAAAAACTAAAATCACTGTATCGCGTATAATGGTAATTACTGTAAAAGTGCTTCGTAGTCGCCACCTCATCTTTAGGAACAGTGCAAAAACTGACGGAAGTAGATGACTATTCACCGTAGGCGATATCTTAGAAGATTTCGCTGACAGTCGCATTTAATGAAGGATTTTTTATAGATTCGGAAATATATCGGTGGTATATGTATACGTTATGTGAGAAGTTATTGGAGTATATAAAGGTCTATCTCCAGAAAAAAAAAGCCATTGTTATCTGAGCTAAAGACGTTTAAAAGTTTCTGGGTTAGGAAGCAGAAAAAATATCGAGATCTATAATATTTTGCAAATCGGTAGGTGGTTGGAGGTAATATTTATGATCTGATGATGGTTATTTTGAAGTTTCAATTTCTCATAAATGTTGTCAATAAATCATTTATGTCTCGATTGAATATTCCCTCTTTGTATTTCTGATAAGCTAATTTTTTTGGCAGTTTGATTCCGTTTTTTTTTGCAGAGAAATGTTGATGGTTTCGGTAGTAAGTTTAGACGGTTAATATTAACATGTAGCGGCAAACTAATTTTTTGTTTGTTAATGAACTTGAATACAGTAATGGTTCGGCTTGTTAATCTCGTTCGCGGTGTTTGGGAAAGAGGTGACGATGGTTGTTGGTGTTTTACTAGTGATACCGGATCCATAAACTACGGTCTAAAGCTATAGGAAAATGAGACGTTCACTTCCCTGGTGGTTACGATCAGACGACGTTATGAGGTAGACAACCATACCCCAATAGTTTTGACATATAAAACTCCAGAGTGATTGCTGGTATCTAGTGATGTCCAAGGTCCTCCAGTTGATATATCAAATGACAAAGATGTCAAGATTTTCATGTCGGAAAGACTTCAGGCCGAAAAATGACATTGTGTGTGACTGTGGGGCTCTATCAAGTAGAGAAGTACAAGTTCTTCAAACGAGGTAAAACTTTCGGTGCAGCGAAATCATTCGTGAATACAGTCGCTTTACAGCGGTTGGAAAAATCTTTGAACGAGCAAACAATAGACTATCGAGGTAACCAATCGTTTATTCATTACCAAATATATTACTGGCTATGTATATAATTTCATGAAATGGTTGTTATGTGGTTAGATTTGCTATCAGGAGCAGTTATACATGCAAGCCAAAAGGTTTTGGAAGAGTTATACACACAAGATCAGATGGTCATGATAACTAAGATCCATAATCTTTTAAGTGGAAAATTCTCAAGGAATGATATCATACATCCGGTGGCGGATAACAAATCTTCCTCTAGCTCATAAAGTGAATTTTGCAACATGGATGATATCCAAGCAGGGGAGAATGATGAAATCATTCGTTTGGATGAAGATGATAGTAACACATCACAGGGTATGGATATGGTAGTTCCCAACAATGGCAATGAATGTCAAATCGCTGAAAATCTGCATCCTTCTGGTAATTGATGTCATTAACTTGTACATTACTTCAAAATCGTAATTTGAAAAAACTTGTATACATTGAATTGAATATATATTTTTTTTGTAGTTGAGACTATTGGTATGGCAAACAGTTCAAACATTGAACCCCAGTCACTAATACCAACAACTACAATCGATAAAGACAAAGGAAAAGTTTTTGCAGAATACTTCAATTTGGAAATAGGACAATCAAGTGGGCAAAACAACGTACCGATAGAAGATATCATCCATTTTTGAGGACACTTTACCAAACAAGAAAGAACACTGTTGAAGTGAATAGTGACATAGTGAAGAAAATGAGTTTTTATCCTGCACAATAGACGGTTATAGATTTATGAGGTACGATATTCACAAAATTGTCGCATAAATTCAGCAATCGTTACGAAATAAGAAAACTTACCAAGTTATATGAGTGTGGTACTGTTCACGTGAAGATTGAAAGTTACAGAGAAACGCGAAATATATTGGAAAAAATCACCGATAACGAAACTCGGCGTGCGAGTAGCCGGAAATCGCAAGTTGAAAAAGAAAGATTGAGATTTTTGGGGAAGAGGATGAGCGTAAAAAAAAATTGGGAAAAATAATTTGGAGAAACATTTTGACGATACGTTCGGTTTCCTTATCTCTCATCATTAAATGAAACAAATTTGTTCTGACACAACTTTGCATCCGTCTGCAAACATTATTCGGTGAATTAACCTTAGGATGATAGGATAATAGGAGTATTCTCGGTTTAAAATTATATGTACAGTCAAATGTATAGTGTTTGGATATATCGTCAATTAGTGCATTATTTTGGTTCATGTGATGTAAATAATCTAATACTTTCCTATAATGATATTACTCTAATGCGGATAATCCTTAATTATATACGAACGAGTAGAATTAAATATACAAAAAGAGAGAAAAACAATTATTATGAGCCGATTTCGACACTGAATCCAACAAGATTTTTCAACGAAACTGGTAAAGAGATCAAGAAAAGAGAAAAAGATAGACACCTCCATCAATTAAAGCTGCCATCAATTTCGATAGCATATCCTTTTTCTACCATCAGCACCTAAATATATATATATATATATATATAATAATAAAACTAAGCCTGGTATAATTCCTATGATAACATTACCATTTATTTTGTAGATTGCTATAGGGTGTGAGAAAATAACATTATTTATGATTAAATATTTAGCAGATGAATCTATGAAATAGATATATTCAAAGAGATAAACTCGAAAAAACCATTGGATATTGTAGGCAATCGATTGTTGGCTTGCCGGAGAGTTCAATTAGGTTATGGAGTAAGGTAAACGTTTGGTCCTGAAGAATAAGTTGAGAGGAATGAAGCCTGGTCCGACACTCATCATCATCATCGTCACTATATGATTGAATGGTCTCGGACCAGACATCATCCACCTCAACTATTGGCCCAGAGAGAGAGAAAGAAAAAGAGAGAAGAATGATAAGAGGATAAGTCTACACACAGCTATGGAGTTTTCATTTTAAGATGAACTCCTTTTATTTACGTGAAGAATTTCTACACTGGTTTTTTCTTACCAATTTTATTACCTTTTCTTTTTCAAAAAGATAGAATTGCTCTTTATGGAAAGAGAATATCATGTAAACTCAAAAAATGATATTCTTGAATTTATAAACACCTAAGATTTCTACAATTTCATTAGCTATAAAACATTTTAAAATCCAAAAGATAATACCTAATATTTGAAACACTACGATAGTTATTTAGTTTCACTAAGTCTTTAGAAATTTGTATTATGCTGTCAAAAAGAAGAATAAAACTTGTGCATTAGTTTTCAGAGATTTATATACTATATACCAAAAATCTGATTTTCTTGTCGGCAATAGAAAATATGATCAATATGAGGGATATTCGTTTCATAAACGCAGGAACTGCGCCTGCATCATTCGACCAAACGTTATTCATTTGATCATCGTAGATTTTTGCGGTCAAACGGTACGATCGATCGCAGAAAACTGCGATAAAAAAATTTTAACCGCTGCGAAATTGTACCGTTTGTGATCAAACAATTGCGATATAATCTACGGCGACAACATGCGGCGATTAAACGAACAACAATATTACAGCGTATAACCGTAGCGTTTGAGCGCAGATCGTTGCCGCAGCGTCTGCGACATACAAACGAACAACGCTATGGTGATAAAAATACATATAATTTTTTTAAACAATTTAGTAATTAAAAATATTTTAAATTTTAGTAATTAAGCTTTCTTACATATAGTTCTAAACAAAAATATTTTTATCCAGGATGAATGAATATAAAGGAGATAATTTTTATATAAATAAGATATAATATTGGACTGAGCTTTTGTATTATTTTTTTAAAAAAATTGACAAATCTCCTAGTATTTAATCATGAATTTTTAAAAAAATGAAATCCAATATTACCCAATCACTCTTCTGTAACTAATAGTCTGATGGCTGTTATTAAACCTAAGTTTCAAGCTATATGTAATTATTCTGCCTAACTATTCAACTATTAGTAAAACTATATTATTACCTTATATAAGAAGGAAACTATAATCTAAAGTTTGGTATCTAAAACAATGACGTATTACTATTTTAACAATCGCATTCTACTTTTAGAATTTTTCCTATTTTCAAGTAAATAAAGTCTCTTTTGAAAAACCATTCATTCATACTATTAGCTGCAGAAGAATTAGTTCCCTATCACAATCTGAAAGCTAAGCTAACATTCACAATTCTTTTTAATTATAAATGCACAACTGTTACAATAAGTGATAGCAATGGGATGGTATTAATTCTAGGGATAAATACTACACAAATATATTTTTGTTTTAAAAATACAAGCAATAGTTCTTTCAAAATAACATTATTTTTTTTTTCCAAAAATATTATCAAACTAAAATTAAACTTTAAATTCTAAAACCTACTTCATAAAACCTAAATCCATTATTAAGTAGTCTTTAATTAATCCACAAAAATAAAAGTAATTAAGATATATATATATATATATATATATACGTTAAGGCATGCATATCTTTAATATATTATTTGAAAAACTTTTTAACAAAGTAACCTAACTGCAACGTGTTAATAACAAAAATACCATGATGACGTGTCAACACCAGTTTCAGCTTAAATATATAAAAGGATTTAAGTTATTAGAATAATTACAATACATGCCACTAATATTAATTTGGTTAGAGAATAAATATATTTTATTCAACCAACCAAAGTAATAAAATCTTAACGTATTATTAAAAGAAATATCATGTTGACGTTTCATCACTACAGTATATTTCAAATAAATATATAATTAAATTTAACTTATTATAATAATTACAATATATATCATTGTTATTAATTTGGTTAGATAATTAATATATTTTATTAAACTAATCAAAAAATATTATTAAATTCATAAAATATAATTATTATTTTTTCTTAATTTATATATATAAAAGTTAATATTAAAAATAATTTTAAATAAAAGTTAAAATTATATAGATATTTAATTTATATTTACTAATAAAATATAATTTACGAATATGTTTTTCCATGCATATTGTGGGTATAAATCTAGTATCTATATATGTCATATATTTGTGTTTTACTTTTCATTATCCATGTTTTTCTAATTAAATAGCAATTTGGTGAGAAGACGTCACGTGGATGTTCATATTTGAATAGTTCAAAAGGACTTTATTTGTGATATGCACAAGTTGTTCACAACATTTCCAGACTCTCTGGTTCGTCGAGAGGCTTCTTCTGTGGTCGAAGCAATAGAGTAAAATGTAAAAGAAAGATACTAACAATATACAATGTTTTATATAAAGAAAAGGATTTATTTAAACAAAGAGGACGAAAATACTCTTTACATAACTGTAATTTTCCTTTCCATTTTCTATAATCATTTAATTAGAAGATTACAATGCATGGCTCTCACTCCTTTAACCCAAAACCCCCCTTTTATCATTCTTTCAAGTATATTTCATTAAACCACCGCTACTCAGTGACCGTTCGATGGCCTGAAGTCTCTATAGCTGTTGATTCTAGAAGACAAATTCTGGTTTGATGAATCTAAGTAGCTAGCTCTTGCTCCTGCATCGTCCTGATTCCTCATAGCCAATAAAGACAAGTCCATATTCGCCATCTGCCATTGCGTTTCCGTCAACCCATCCATGTGCCCGTTCCCATAAGAATGTGGCATGTATTCGCCATAAGACTGGTGAAATCCATCACCACAGTAACTCCTGGACCTGCCCGATATCCCAAGATCCGCACCACCACCATGGTAAGAATACCGGTTGTTGAACCTTCGCGGTGCACCGTATAAACTACTGCCCATCATAACATTTTCGTCTTCAAGCAGATCATTAATGATGTCGAGGTGAGGGAATTCATCAGTCATCAGACTCTGCGCCGTTTGCCCAATCCGAACATCAGTACGTCTGCTACTGGCGGGTACAGGTGTGTTATAGGGGTTTGCTCTATGATTGCCACGGATGGTTGTTGTATCTCTATTTGAACTTGAACCACCGGTCAACGAGAGCCCAGCAGAGGAAACATCCAAAGAGTTGACGTTAATTGGGAAACCAGACTGACTGGATACTGAAATAGGAGGCGGATGTAAATAAGACGGCACTGTGCTTCCTCCGGTAGATTGGGAGACTGAATGGTTGAAACCAGATGAACCAACTATGGCATGCTTATAGGATTGAGGAATGTAAGGTTGGCTATGTGTCGGTGAACCTAAATGGCCTGTTGAGCTCATTGAACGAGCAAGGGGAGTTGTCGACGTTTGAACATCAGAGATTACAGGTCCAGATTGCTTTGGAGGGATTATAGGAGCACTAGAAGGCCTTGACATGGAAGTTGCTTGTTGTGCCGCGGTTTTTGGAGCCGCGGTTTTTGGAGCAGTGGTTTTCTGTATGTCAACTCTAGGACCCACAGTTTGCATCTGAATATCTCGAGATGGTGATGCTTGATCTGACGAAAGTGATCTAGCAGATACTGCTTTCCTGTTTGGAACAGCATCTACATTTGAAAAACCTTTTTTCTCTGGTTTTGCTTGCGCTAGCGATGGGAAAGCGGTTTTCTCTTGCATCCGAAACCTGTTGTCCTGAAAAATGAATAAATAGTAATTTGATGCTGATGAGCATATTACTCAACTACAGCGACTTCTGGAAAATAATCCGATCACAGTCATGTGGCTTTCCCTCTGTACTGTTATTTTCTAATTTCTAATACTAAAACTTCAATAAGTATGAGTGAACCACCTTGCTAACAGGATCACGCTCCCCAAGGCTCTCTGGTTCGCAGATAGGGGAGATAACGGCATCAGCTTCACCAACTCTGCGTACCTCAGAAGAATGTCGTGAAGGCTCCTCTGTTTCACCGCGTAAACTGCACGCATCAGAGACCTTTCGTTGTTGTGTTTTTCCGCTGCACATAACAAGGTAAGTTAGTATGCCAGAAACAAATTAATATGCAAAAAAAGTAGAAAGATAACTTACTTGCTAAGCAACTTCTGGCCTCGGCAATTTAATATATTCCCTTTGTATGACCCATTGGCTACCCCCGACCGGACAGAGTAATTAGAACAGGCTGAAGAACTATCATACATTATGGACGGAAGCTTTTTTTCTGCAGCTCCATTAGGTATATGTATGGAACAGCCTCTTCCTTTGCTACTGTCGCCTGAAGGAGAAGGATGAATCTCTGATGCATCCATTTCCCAATGAACAGGGCTACTCTCTCTATCTTCTGAATCAGCCTGGAGAATTTCAGCTGAACTATCCACTGAATCAGATATGTCAGAAAGATCTCCAAGTGTCTCAGGTTTTTCAGCTGATGATTCTGCCTTCGCTCTCACAAATTCCTCTTTCTCAGGAGCCCTTTCTTCGGTTTGGCTTCTCACCATCTCTTCTTTCTTTTTTTCCTTTCCTCTACTTTTGTTCTTTTTCTGTTTTGCCTATGAATTTCCAAACAACCAAGAATCTCCATTAGCACCCCAAAAAAGTTGGTTAGGGCATTATATACTTTGGAAGAAACAGAAGTATAAGGACCTGTTTCTTCTTAGATTTCTTTTCCTTTTCGGTTACTCCTCTTTTAGCCTTCTGTTCGCTTTCCGCCAGCCACGCTTCCTCTTCTTCACGAATTAATTCTTCTTGCCTTTCCCATGCAATAGCTTCTTGATATGCAACTTCAATTTTGTTGCTGCATTTTTCAGAAAGATGGCAGTGCGAATCATGAGGTACAGCTAAGAACACAAAGACACACAATACCAGAAGACCAGACATAGAAAACAAACACTATCAGCGGTTTCTGAATAAGATCTTTCATGTGTGTTTGAGCTTATAAACAAAATATCTGCTTATGAATTGATTTGTATGGAAATTTCAAACCCAGGGATACATTATGCCATGTTACCTGAAGATGTGGGCAAGAACAAATATCTCCAAAGTCTGTCTACCCAACTCAGTTAAACGCCTCTCATCACGCTCTATGGGTTCTTTATTGAGTTCCTCTCCAGCATTCCCCTCCTAGATTCAGACAAAGAATACAAATATAATATTAAAAGAAATAACTTCTCGTCGATATCCTTATGCGTCAAACACTTTTGCATGGATACCAACAAAAATCAAAATGCACCACCCCACAAGATAAATTTCAACCAGTGCAATACATAGCGTATGAAACTAACCTTCGTACGGTTTTGAGGACCCTTTCCATATTTTGGACGTAATGGGTCCAGAGTAGCCCTCTCCAGGAGTAATAGCACATCATCAACTAATACAAACATATCCTTGTCCATGCTAACAATTGGAGCTGGCAATTCTTCGTTATCCATTAGTCTCGGCCTACTTTTCTTGTTCTTAGTTTGGCCTTCAAGAGCCTTCAACCCACTATACAAGGTATCCATCACCAAAGTGGATGTAACTTCCTTTTCGATGAAGAAGTGTTTTACAACTATTTTTAGAATCACATCCATTTTCTCTTGGGACATCCGACGCTGTGAACTATGCTCCAATCCTAACCAGAAGGCACCAAAACTGCACCAAAAAATAACAATACATTCCTTCTTATGCAAATCGCTCAAACTTTTAAAGAAAATATCAAGAAAAACAAGGAAAAATGCAACACTAGATTGAGGATTTGGGGGTAAATCCCAGCCTCCACGGCTAATTATGAGTTCATTTATAGAATCTGGAGGTGATGAGAGTAAATGTAGCTTTCTAATTATGACTTCATTTATAGAAATCTGGAAGTGATGAGAGTAAATATACCTTTTCCATTTCGCTTTGTCCTCTATTAACCTACCAAGCTTGCTTTTTTTCTCTTCCACAAACCGCCAGCATATTTGCTCTACATTCTTCAAATACACCCTAACAAGTTCCCTTCTATACCGACAATAAAGACAGCGAAAAGGTCGGTCCACCCTCTCCCTGCAAGAATCAATTTGCGGAAAAAACAATTTTTTTATTGAAATGTGTATGGCCAGGAAAGCTTTAAAGACGTGTGGATGTTTTTAACGGGGGGATGCATGATATATGAATTTCGGTAAACTCAACCTTGCATTTACCTGATCACCTGGACTTGAGCCTTGATTATAAGAGAGTCAGAATCATCTATGAACCCGTCCTGTAAATTAGGCAACTCAATAAACTTTTTCCATCCCCAATCATGCTCTTTCTTCCAAAACCGGTGTAATGTATCTGCATGTAAAGTCTTCAGTTTTTCTGTGTAATAGGATACAGGGAGACTAGAAGATGTAAAAGTAACCTGAATGCTTTGATTTCTTTGGATCTTTATTCACCACAGCTATAGTAAACTGAGCAAAGTGACTCCAGCCTGTCTCAAATATAACAGAGGAAAGAAAATGATAAAAATTTAAGTTCGATAGAGGACCTGAACGGACAACAAGCGAACACCGATACTCACCTGGGAGAAGCTTATCATGGTTTGCAACACACAGAAACAAAGAGAGATAGTTGGAAACATCACACCCTTGTGGATAAATTAAAATATACCTGCCACAAGAGGAATATGGAACTTATATACACTACTTGAGCATGCATAACGAAAAATAAGCAACTACATTTGTGATTATGAGAGCTTCAAAATTATCATTATGATAACTGATTAAATAGGGTTCAGAGAGACTACATATATGGAGGGAGAGCCCAGAAAATGTTATTTACCATTTGTAGCCACCAACTTCAAAAACATTGCCACGAAGCTCCCGTTTGTTGATTTCTGAAAATTTCCCAATCTTCCATGTCTCTCTCCCATATAGTTCAGAAGGTTTTGATCCTAAAGGAAAATAAAACTTGAATAAGACGCAGTGAAGCACATAGGGTATGATATATAAAAAAAATCCAAAAAAGGAGAGTTATTTGAAAATAGAACATCTAAAGAATAAAGAGGCACGCTTTGAGAAACTAAACAACATTCATGAAACTACTAACGTGGAAACACAAACCATAATCACCATCATCATCATCAATGTCCCAGTAAGGGGGCGATGTCGAAGGAGTCCCATTCTCAACTTGATCAGATGACCGCCATTCCGCGAGTGCTTCTTCTGATCGTCCTGCTCCAGAGTCTTCATTAGTAGTCTCGGACATTCCCCTGAAGCCAATCTCCCTTTTAAACCAGGAAAAGTAAGGATTGAGCATATAACTTAGATTCTAAGTTCAGATACAGCACAGTTGATTATAGACTAAACATGGCACTGATCAAATTGTCAAAACTGTTTTATATGGCAGCTGAATTAAACAACGAGCAAGCTAAAATGTTTCTCAGATTACGATAATCATGTGTACTTTACAAAACCAAGAAACATAGATGAAGTAGATCAGGAAAAACTTTATCAATCACTCACAGTCACAGCCAGACATAAAAAAATCATGGCTCAGATCAATACTCCAAAACCTCACATCAAGTAAGCAATGAGAATAAACCCTAAACACTAATCTTAAAATACTTGAAAGCAAAGTCGAGGCGGAAGAAAGACAGGAAAACCAATTATTCATTTTTATCAAACTAAATCTCCAGAATTACACCCCAATTGCAAAAGAAAAAAAAAACATCGGAAATCCGAAAAAGCTCAGAAGAAATCAGCGATCGGAAAACCAAAAACCGCAATTGAATCGGAAACCCAAGCCTCGTAAAATCCGAAACTGTATAAGGAAGTGAAAATGAAGAGGACGTAAGACGCTGCTGTTTAGATCGAAGCGAACCTGGGACGGAAAAGAGCAGAGAGAAGCTTAATCGTCGAATGGATTAATGGCAGCTTCCTCAAGATTCTAGAGAGAGAAAATGAAGAGGTCGTAGGAAAGTAGCTCAAAGAGAAATAAACCACAGCGAAAGAGAGAAAAAGCACAGCGAAAGAGAAAAAAAACTTATTATTTAAAAAGGAGATTGTCCTTTTCCCGAGAGAAGAAAAAAACGAAACAAATTTATTGGATCAAAAAATTTAATAAGTTTCCTCTAATCATTTAACTAGTGTAATTTTCAAATAATACTTAAATATTTTATTATTTAACCAATTTTAAAATTATTAATTTATATAAGGTTTCTGTTTTCAAATTTATAATTTAAAAAATTTATTAAAAAGAAAATTTAATATATTTTAATGTGAAATTATCATGAGAAATTTAATTAATGTTGTTATTTTGCAACAAACTCGTAAAACTGATTTATTTTTAAAAAAATTTCTTTTCAAATAATACCAAAATATTTTACTATTAAAGCAGTTTTATGGTTATTAATTTATATAACGTTTATATTTTAATTTAAGGAACTAATTTACTTAACGAATAGATATTAAATTTCTTACTTTAAAAAATGTTGTAGATATTAATTTATTGCATATTTGTTTTAAAAAAAAATTAAAGAACACAATATTCTTTGTATTATTTCATAATAATCCGATCTTTGTATTCTGACCACAAGTTATTGTTTAAGTTGTTTAACCGACCGTTTACTAGATTCAGTTTTTTGTTTTGTATTTTTATGGTAGATTTTATGTTTTTTAAAGAATGAGTAATATTACAAATGTATATCTCCATTTATATTTTACATTTTATCTAAATATAAACTTGAGAAGAAAAAAACAATACAAAGAAAGAGTGAATGAGAAGAAAAAAATTTGACTTAATGAAAATTTGACTAAAGAACAAACGTAAGGAAGAGCAGAGAGACGAGAGAATCGGAACATGGGATGGTCATTTACTAAGTTACTAATAATGACACAATTAACGAAAATAAAACTTTACTAATGACACGGAGTAGACTCTTATATTAGTTGTAGAAATTATTCTAATATTGTAGATAAGATCTAGACATATTCCGATTTTTTTGTTGTACAAAAAATAAAAAAAAATACTAAAAAGATTGTAGAAGTATTTAATATTCATATAAAAATATAATTAGATTTATACTCAAGCGTGAAAAAAATATTTGTAAATTATATAATATTATTTATTAGTAAATATAAATTAGATATTTATATAATTTATTTTTATTTAAATTTATTTTTAATATTAATTTTTATATATTTAATTTAAAATATATATAATTATTTTTATGAATTTAATAATATTTTTAATTAATTAATAAAATATATTAATTGTGTAACTAAATTAATAACAATTATATAATATAGAGTAATACCCTAAAATAGCATTTTTAAAGTTTTTCTTCCAAATCTAGCATCATAAAATTAAAGTTCCAAAAATAGCATAAATACTTATTTGAAAATAATTATTTATTCTAAATAAATTATACATAAACTTAGAGTATTGTATTTGGGTTCATTATTTTCAATTTAGGGTTTAATTTTTTCTATTAAAATATAGTTTTAATGCATTTTAATCTTAAATTTGTGCTATTATTGGAAATTCTATTTTTGGAACAAAAACTTAGAAAATTGTTATTTTAAACATTTGCCCTTATATATACTGCAATTATTTTATTATATAAAATTATTTTATTAATGTTTTAAAATAATATAGGGCAAATATCTAAAATAACACGTTTTAAAGTTTTTGTTCCAAAAATAGCATCATTAGTTTAAATTTCCAATAATGGCACAAATTTAAGATTAAAATGCATTAAAACTATATCTTAATAGAAAAAATTAAACCCTGAATTAGAAATAATGAACTCAAATACAATACTCTAAATTTATGTATAATTTATTTAGAATAAATAATTATTTTCAAATAAGTATTTGTGCTATTTTTGAAAATTTAATTTTATGATGCTAGATTTGGAAGAAAAACTTTAAAAAGATGTTATTTTAGGGTATTACTCAATAATATAATGGTAATAGATATGTTAATAAACACACAACTCTTTTAAACGCTCCATGCACATTTTTTTTCTTTTTGCTGTCATTTTACGAACCAAGAAAAATGTATTTATCTGAAATCAACAATTTATCATATTCAAGTAGAAACCCATATAAATCACAGCTTCTACCTTTGTTTCCTTTGGTTCCATCTTCACATGAACTGATATTTATTCATGCATGTGTATAACCTTTCTCTTGTTTCACTAGGGGATTCAGATGCTCTGATTCTACTTCAATAACTTCAACTATATCCAAACTCTCTGGCTTTACTTGGGAAACTTGAAGGGGTTTTGCACCATGGCCAAACTTTTGGCATCAGCTGAAGTGGTATGAGACCAAAAGAGATCAATCTCTTGCTCTGGTTTCTTACTTTCTTGTGGTAATCCATGAATCTCGCTTTGGCTGATCTTCCTGGACATTGATTACTTCATCGTTTATTCTCTGAGCAGAGTCGAAAAAACAGAATCATAACTTTTCCTGAAATGATTCTTCTTCTTCTTCTAACCATCTACCTACATCAGGTTTATGCTTGACATTAGCACACTCGTCGTCTGAACCTCTTGAAACAGTTTCTTTTTCTACAGAATCAATTATCGTTTCTTTTTACTTGAGAAACCACCAGATTCTCAACATGCAAACACATTCCACCTTCAGCTTCTCATTAACGTGAAGTGTTGGAAACAGATTCAAGCACAGACTTTTGAATAGAACCTCTAATCATTTATTCTGCTTGAAGATAAACTCGATTCTCAGCATCGAATCCTTCACATGGATCTTTAAATTTACTTAGCTAAACGGATCAGATTCTAAAGTCTCTTCATTTACACAAAGCATAATTTGGAGCAAAATCATGAGCAGTTACCTCGTCATTCGCCGGTAGACTAATCACCGGCACAACAGTTGAAGGATCTGACATAGACCTCATTTGAGACAACAATGCCGTCAAGGGTTTGCTCGTCCAGTTACGCATCTCCGCGTCATCAACCATTACCATTTGGATGATAAGATAGTAGCGAGGAACCGAGCGTTTCCAGGAGACGAAGAAAGAGAGAGGGTATTAGAATATGTAAAAATCTCAAATTGATTTGAAAGTTGGGAACTTTGTAAGGGATATAGGGAGGTGTTGGTGTGTGTCCTCTCGAATAGGATGTGTAAAAGTTTCACATTTGAAATTGGCAACTTTGTACACAATTATATAAACACTCCACTCATATGCCCATGTTTCCTAATAGAGGGAGGGGAGAGTGATGCAGAGGGAGGGGAGAGTGGTGCAGAGGGAGGGGAGAGTGGTGCAGAGGGAGGGGAGAGTGGTGCAGAGGGAGGGGAGAGTGGTGCAGAGGGAGGGGAGAGGTGTGCTTAGGGTTTGTAAATAAGAGGCCTTCCAGGTTTTCAATTTGGCGTGAACTAAGCACAATGATTTTGGTGGTAGAAATTCGCAGGATGTTTTTCTGGAGCCAAAATTACTGTAAACCTCGCCGTTAAATTTATCGCCTTTTTTTCTTTCAAGTATTTGATCCTCAGGGATAGATATTTATTTCCTTATTTGGTAATCTTCAATGCTTCTACTTGACCCTAAATAAATATCGTATCAATTTCTGAAAATATTAAGACTAAGAACGTTGTTTTTTTATTTATTTATGAAAAGTAAAGTTTTATAAAAGAAATTGGAGGGTCGGCCGAGCGAGCCAACCCTATAGGGAGTTCCAGAAATTATGTCGGCCATATGTCTTGATTGTGCCATACAGCACTCACCCCTTTTATAAAAGGCTGAGCGTGGCATAAATAGCCATCCGACCCTTTTTAATTTTCAATTCAACAACCCCATCTTCTTTATATACTAACTCACCCCTACTATCTTCTCTCTTGTGTTCCCGATGTGGGACAAAATTTAGCTTTATTTTACCAAAATAGACAGGAAGAAACATAAAAAAAAAAACAAAAATTCATATTCTAGGAGTTGATAAAACCACGAATCTCTATATAATATATGCCTGTTTAATTGAAAAAGAAGAATCCACTACTATATCCTCATACACATTAGTCCAAGTAAAGATTGTATCTTTCTTGCTAGAACTCGGTTGATTGTATTCTTCATCTTTCCCATCTGCATATACTTTCCGGGGTTTACAAAAGCAAGAAACAAATCTAACGCATTACTCACATTTGTAGGTCAGAACCTCATAAAGGTGAAGAATACCAACAAGCAAGCAAATAACTTATCATTAGTATAGTATTCTACTTACCTTGCGAGTTGCAGAGCCAAAAGAAGAACTCTCGTCCAGGTATGGTATCTATTAGGAAACATGAGCATCCAACTCAAAACCAATTGGCAATGAGTGGAGTGGCCCATATTCTTTATATACATGTGTAGAAAGTTCCCAACTTCCAATGTGGGACTTTCACACATTCTAATAGGCCTCATCGAGATGTGGGCGGGACACGCACCAACATCTCGAACATACCACGACAATACGAGCCACTTATACGGGCCACTTCCAATGTGGGAAACCGTTTTTGTGGGAAATCGCATGTCGGGTTAATCTAAACTCTGATACCATATTAGAAAACATGAGCATCCAACTCAAAACCAATTGGCAATGAGTGGAGTCGCCCATATTCCTTATATACATGTGTAGAAAATTCCCAATTTCCAATATGGAACTTTCACACATTCTAATAGCTTCAACAGCGATCCCATCTTTCCATAAAAACAAAAGAACAAGAAAATCAACACCAAGATGTAATTCTAGTCACAGAAATAGCAAAGTGAAACTATAAGCTCTCTCACGTTTAACGCGTTGACTCGTGGTGACCTGTGTTATTTAACAATCATTACAAAACCTGATCGTGTACGTTTGGTTTCTCGGCTTGTGAGGTGTGTCTGGCAATGCAATGAGGGACATTGAAGGCTGTTATTCGCAGATCCTACTCAAAACCAGCACCACTGAGAAACATTTTGGCTTGGCAATGTCGGATAGACATATTTCCGTTCAAATACAAGATGAGATGGGACAACAGATTTCAAGTAATCCTGCGTTTAGAACCAACAGTGAATTGGATTTGGTCTTTCCAGGAAAACCGGTACATCGGGAAGAGAAGAAAATACCATTTGACGGCGATTGAAGAGATGGATAATTAGTCGCTGCAGATATCGACTTAATAGTTTTAGCTATACACGGAATTTGAAAGCTCGATCACTTAGCAAAAGCGATTTCGGATTTTAAATAATGTTAATAATCGGTTTAGGCGATTATTGTCATTCGCTCATAAAACCCACTGAAGAACCCTTTTCGGCAGATGTAATCTAGAAAACTTCGATCAAGAAGAAAAGAGAGAGAGAGAGAGCTGCATGATTCAAGTTTCAACAAATGAAAACAACGTACATAATAATTCTTTCATGAGCTAATCCAAGAATCCTACAACAGAGAAGAAAATCAAGAAGTTCTAATAAAAACATTTTATCCAGAGCAAAAAAAAGAGAAGGGAAAAACCAAAGGTATTGCTCGTGGCAACCCAGAAGTGAAGTATTAAAGACACTAAGCAGCTTTCGGCTTAGGAGTCCTCTTCTTCAAACTCCTCTTGGAAGGTGTTGAGTTCTTCATTCCAATGAAGAAGAGTAATGCTCCAAAGAGCGCAACACTCTGCAATAACAAAAGTAGTCAGTTTTTTCTTTTATCAAAACCATTTTTGACTGGATGATCTTGGCTTTGTATGACTGAAAGGTTTAAGCTGTAAAGCTGTGTTTTTTTCTGATTCAACAAATAGAGCTTCACACCTGCAAACACACATTCTCCAGTTTATTGATATTACGATAATTGAAAGAAAAAAGTTCTAGACAAACCTGCAAGAATTCTGTTAACAGAAGAGAGAAGTGACGTTCCTGAGGTCCATAGTTGTAGAAATCATACAGAATAGGACTGACTGCCGCCAAGTAGAAAGCCTGAAATAAATAAGTTGAGATTTAAAAGTGTCATACAACTAGCAAGCTTTGAATCCCTTATTTTGTAAAGATGGGATGAACAAGACGAAGCCTAACCAGAAGATAAGCACCGAAGATGTTTCCGATAACAAATAGTAAGCCTCCGACTCCTTTCAGGGCAACAATAGTAACCACAACTCGTCTCACCTATGTAATTCATTATCCACGTTATAAAAAAACATGTATAGATAGAGCACAAGAGACTAGAATATCATAACCAGGCCATTTTTTACCTCTATGCTGGGCAAAGTTACCCCCAATCTAGAAGATAGATGTCCCTTGACAAGATCAAGCTTTGGAGCCAACTCTTTAGCTGCAGGACCACCATCAACCCCAAACTCATTGAACCTAAATAAAGTCCCCAAAGATAAGTGGTTCAAATTTAGTAATATAGTTCAATGTGGAAGATGATATTTAAGTAGGTGCATAAAATTTTCCATAGTAACAAATAGTACGGAAACAATCTTATTTTCAGTTTAGAGCAATTGGTGCTTCTCTCAAGATTACTATGCACTGTAATGGCCAAACCAACACATCATTGTGATGACATAACACAGACTGTGAACGGCCAGATGCAGGCCATATGAACAAATAACAGAGCTCAGAAAATAAACTCAAAACTGAAAGAAATCACAACGGATTTATGGAGACATCACTAAACGAATCCAATAGTTTCACCTCGAAGGGAGAACAATTCAATGTGTCCTAAATCTGGTAAGAAGTAAGAAGTAAGAAGCCAAAAGCAGATCAACCATGACCAAACAACATCATACGTTGATAAACACAAGATAAGATGTGACGACAACAGATGCAACGTACCCAGAAATCACAAATACCTAAACTCCAAAGTCTGCGACATTGATTAAATTATATTAAGAGATCCAGATCGAAACATAATACTCTAAGGGAAAAATACCCAATTCAAAAGTCAGTAGATTTAGCTAAGCATTCGCTTTCCCGAAGACCTTGATATGTATTAGATCAAATCAAAAGAGACGACGAAACTTCTCAATTCCAGATTAGATCTAGAACGAAGCAAAATGCTTTTTAACAAAATCGAAATTCATGACAAATACCTCCAATCTCAGTAAATAGACACGAAGAAACGAGAACAGATCGAGAAGAAGGATACATTGAAAACAAACAAAACTTACATTTGCCAAGCAGAGAGGATGAAGAGAGAAGCGAAGAGAACTCTTCCAAGAAACGAGAAGAAACCCATCTCTCTATTTCTCTGGTTCAAGCTTGCTCGTAGATTTGTCGAAAGGAGAAAAAGAGAGAATCTACTTCGGCGAGGGGGCAGGGTTCGGTTCTTCTGGTTTGGTTGGGGTCTATTTATTTAAAATTAAAAACATTGTCGAAAATATTAATTCAACTTCCAACTAAAAACTGCACTTCACGATCTATTTAGCGATTCGTTTCCCAGTTTTCTTTTTTTTTTTAAATGTTTCGACAAAAGAACCATAATTTTTACTTGGGAAACTACAATTATTGTTTTCCATAATTAGAAATCTATAATAGATTAATTAGAAATCATTTTAACATAGTAATTTTAAGTATATATATTTAATAGTAATCTATTATTGTTTTAATTATATATATATTTTGACGTGTGATTTACGAGTGTTACACGCTGATCTGTCACACTAGTAGATCATTTTAAAATAAATATTATTTAAAACATAATTTATTATAGTATTTACGAAAATTGTCATTATACAATATATTATATGTAAATCCCTAATATTTCGACATACAGTGTATTTTATCATACAATGTAAATATAATATAAAACAAAATATAAATTTTGAAAAATTAGTCAAACAAAATATAAAACAAAAGTTTAGTTTAATTGAATATCTATCATATGTATAATTTTATCTAAAATATATAATTTAAATCTATTTGTATAATCCGATTTTATTATCTATTTTATTTTCGTAATCAATATTAAAAATTATTTTAAATATGAGATAAATTATATATATATAATTTAAATTAACAAAATAAATAAATAATTATTATCCGTGAATATTTTTTCTCATGTAGGTCAAAATCTAGTTCATTAATTAAATGCAAGACTTTTTTACACCAATTTTAAATGTAAGACTTTATCGTGTCGTAGTTTAGATAATTTAAAACATTATGTTTCATCTCTAACAAAATCAAATGTGCTCTCTCAACTTCTCACCATAGTTAGGCTTCTTTCAACTTCGGTGATGGGCACGTCCATGGTGCCACCGGTGGAATTGATATTTTAAAGTCTCTAGTGGTAGATGGTGGAGATGGCGAACTTGTCTTGGGTTTTCTTACGAGTACAAATTTATGCTGTAATCAAATGTTTTCTATGAGATGGTAAATTTATGGTGGAATCAATCGTTTTCCCATAAAATGATAAATTTATATTGGAATCGATCGTTTTTCCGTAAGAGTTTGGTAGTTCTATGGTGAGAACAAAGATAGCTTTTTTCGTTCTTTTTGTATGAGAGTGAGCATACTTTTCTTGAAATTATAGTAGAATATGAGATGAAAACTATAAAAAAATATTATTTTTATTTAGAAATACATAACATCATATATGTTGAAAATAAAAATTACGTAAAGATTTAGAGGGAATATGTGATATTGAAATGTCAAGGAAATATATAAATTATTAACATTAAATAAACCTAATTTATCTTTTGAGTAGTAAGAAGGATTTGTCTATTTGTCAACAGTTATAATATTTATTTGAAAAGAAAACAAATAATCTAAATTTTAGTGTTTTTTTATATAAGCTACGAAAATGAACAAGAAGGGGATGTAGCTCAGATGGTAGAGCGCTCGCTTAGCATGCGAGAGGTACGGGGATCGATACCCCGCATCTCCACTACGCTCTTTTTATTTTTGTGCGCTTTCGCTTCTTCTCCTTCTTTTTTCTTGTATCTGAAAAAAAAACATTTTAATTCGGAAAAATAATCCTGACAGACAAGTGTAAAAACCGACCATTTCAACGAGTATACATGTTTTGCCCCGACGAAAGCAGGGATGTAAATATTTGTCTCAACCTTATCCAACAACGTACCTTATATCTCCAGCTTAAACCTCATCGAGTCATCGTCCCAACTATAAACTATCGATCTCGGAGAAACCCTCAACGACGATATATCTGAACGAAGATCAAAGCCAGCGGAGAATTGGGATTTTCTTGGTGATCAACCATGGAATTTTCTCAAGAACAATGAGTTTGAAGGTTTTACGAAGAAGACCTTCGATCTCAATCATTCTTATCCTATGAACTGGAGACTCTTTCGTTTGTTATATTGTTCCAGATTTTACTCATGTTGTAATTGTTTAAGCATGTAATGGAGTTAGGAGCTTTACTTTTCCTCTTGAAGCTTTAAGTTTAGACTCTGATATCCTTAACAGGATGGATTTTCTTAAGTTTGTTTATGCTCTGCCATTACTACCCACCTTGGGTACAGCCTGATCTAACTTTGGGCATAAGTAAACACTCGGGACAACCTTTCCTTACGGTTGTTCTTCGAGACCAAATCGGTTGTCAAGTTCTTCATCTAGAATACTGGGTGATGTTCCTACTGTTCCCTGAGCTCTTGTCGTCAACATTGGTGATTCCATGCAGGCAAGCCTATTCCTTTTCCTTATCTGAACTTATAACATTGTCTTTAGCGAGAAATTTTGAGACATTTTCTTTTTGCAGCTGATATCGAACGATAAGTTCTTGAGCTTGGAGCATAGGGTACAGGAGAACAAAGTTGGACTGCAAATTTCAGTTGCGGTTTATATGGAACTATCAAAGAGGTTTTTTCCGATGAAAACATAGCAGAGTACACTGCAGGATACTTTGCAAGCAGCTTCGATGGAAGATGACATATGTCTAATTTCAGGATATAAAGAAAAGACTTTTCCAGGTAAAATAAAAAATAATCATACATTTGTGTGTATTTTTACATTTGAAGTTTCCTGAAACATTATAAAAGGAAATGTTATTACTTACCGAATTATTTATTTACTTACAGTTTAGTCTGAACACAACAATGTAGCTATGAGGAAGAATCAAGCGTGTAGCAAACTGAGATAAGGCATATAAGGCTCTTTCCATCAAACTACATGAGCTTCGTTTTTGAGTTTGTCTATCAACTCATCCACTGAAGAAACCATAACCCCAGATTTCCTCTTTTGAGGCTCCGTGACTTCAACGATCTCTATATCGGATTTGATATCTACTTTCAGATCCTGCAGCGCAATTTTCTTGATCGGTTTCGATTTTGCTTTCATTATGTTGGGGAGTGTTGCATATCTTGGTTGATTCAGCCTTAAATCGGTTCTGCATTTTAACATAGAAAGAATAATGTGAGTTCTTGCATCTATCTATTCAAAGTAAAATGCTAGTTTGCTTAATAACTTGAGAGATCACATTAGAGAAATCCACAAAGAATGCACTAAGTAGATTACAAAATTGTCTAAACTCGAGAGAGATCATCACACAGACATGCAAGAAAGTAATAGTCACTTAGAACATACGTTATCACAGCCGGTAAGTCTACGCTAAGGGTCTCAAGACCTCCATCCACTTCTCTATCCACGGTTGCAACATGCTTATCTTTCTCCAACACAACCTACTAAACAACAATGAGCAGAGCACATGAACATAAAAGCATAACTTGGAAAGCAGAAACAAGAGATATGGAAGAAATTCTACAGCTTGATGTGTGATCTGAAAGCATTAAAGGGAGATTACTCGTTACCTTTGAAGCAAAGGTTGCTTGTGGCCATCCAAGCAAAGCTGCAACCATTTGTCCTGTCTGATTGCAGTCATCATCTATTGCCTACTCAAAAGGCAATAAACATTATCCCAACAACAGCATGAAAAGGAACATTAAGCAAATAAAAGATTTGCGAAAATATTTTACAAAATCAAATCAAACATGATTGCCATATGAAGAAACAAAAAGAAAGTTCTTCTCTTCTTGATATGGTTGAACAATTTTCAAAGACCAATGTTCATCACCCTAAAAGATTCACAACTCAAGGAAAATGTCATAGCCATAAAAATGATGATTCAAATACGAATCTTTTGACTTCCGAAACCCGAAAAAACCTAAACTTTAGTCCAACCACAGAAAAATATCAGCATACGAATTTGTGTGATGACCGAACAAGTTGGAAACTTTTGTTACCTGTTTCCCGAGGAAAATCAATCCAGGATTCTCAACTTCAGCGAGGCTCTTCAAGATCTTAGCAATCGTCAGAGGGAGGAAATTTGAATTCGCCTCCACATGAATTCCTCGATCTGCACCCATGGCTAGACCAGTGCGAAGCGTGTCCACGCACTGTGAAGGTCCGATGCTCACGGCAATTACCTCTTTCGCGAAACCAGCTTCTTTGATTCGAATCGCTTCCTCGAGTGCGATCTCGCAGAATGGATTCATCGACATTTTCACATTCTGGGTATCTACACCAGTCTGATTCCACAATAAAAGACAATAAACAAAACATAACACAATCAGCAGATTAATACAGACGGTTACTAAAAACCCACAGATGGGTTTTGTTTGTACCTTATCGGGTTTGACCCGAATCTTGACGGCGTAGTCGACAACCCGTTTAACGGCGACGAGAATCTTCATAGTCCGGTTGTTGGTTTCTTTACGGCAGATTAACGAAAGAGACTACAACTCGGTTTCTGGATTTCTAATGATGACTCATCAAAAAAATAGGCCTTTAGATAGAGAACCCTTTGGCGTTTTGAGAATCTTTCGGTTTTCTCATAAACATGTCCAAACTCTGTACTCGGTTTGGTCAGTCCAGACACATTAACCGAAAACCCTCAAAATTTATGTTGGGCCAACTTTATGTATACAAAATTTCAGCTCTAAATCTGGCCCATTAGTTTTTATGATTTTTTTTAGAAGAGGAAAAAACTTGGGTGTATAGCGCTCTTAGTTGGTCTACCGCAGCGTATGCGGCAACGACCTACAGTCAGACGTTGTAATTAGATATTATAATATTATTATTCGTTTGATCGCCGCAGATTGTATCGCAATTATTTGATCGCAAACGTTATAATTTTGCACCGATTAAAATTTTTGACCGCTATTTTTACGGTCGACAGCAGCGTTTGACCGCAAAAAATTCTGATAGTCAAACGAATAACGTTTGCCAGCATGACGCAACCGCATGTTCCTACGGCTACGAACCAAACAACCCTTATCTTTATCTCCCTCTCTATAAAAATGTAATTAAATAAACTTAATAGTACACATAGTTTAAAATATAAGTATGGACAAGACGACTGACCCATGACAAAGAAAAACAAACAAAAAGATTGAAAGAGTAGGGTCTCCTTTCAAGTTCGTTTACTTTTTGGATTCTCATGATCCTTAAGTTTCCATTTCCTCCGACCACTCTTCCCTACATTTTTTCATTTTTTTACTTTAAATTTTTGTTACACATACGTGTGTATTAGATTTACTATGCAACCTTCTAGTCTCAATTAATTTAATGTATTTCATAAAAACAACAATATTATGCGATGAATGCTGGTTGATTATCAATTCACCATATAATGAATGCTGGTTGATTATCAAACTCAAAAGTTCTAATAATTAGTGTCATAATACAATTCGACTTCTAAAATCTACACACACTTATATTAATATTTCATTGCTAAATAAATAAAAATCCATCTCAAAATTAATGATTTGAAATAAGAAAAGTAGAAAGAAATAAAAACAAAAGAACAAAGAAACAATGGGACATATTAGGGTTCAACATAAAGAGGCAATATGGAAGAACTTCTAGAACGTCTACTGCTCCCAAAAGAGAAGAAAGATCTCTTCATTGATCTGTTATTACTAACGTTTCCACTACTGCTACATCCTCCTCCGTCTCCGACCACCGTAACTTCCGGGTTCTGTCTAAAAATGGCCTCTTGAACCGCTAAGTAAAGCTGTCGATCCGCGGAAGAATCCATTGAGATCGATCGCCTAATGGGCTGAATACTACCGAATTGTTCAGATTTTCCTCTTCTAACGTCAATACACTCGTCTCCCATACTCGTGACCTTATGAAGCTTTCTGTCTTTCTTATGAAACCCGCCTCGTTCTAACTTTCTCGAAGATGAACTGATCAAATTTTGAGTATTTTCGGTCAATGTGCCACCCGGATTTAACCTGGCTTGTTCCCAAAGTAACCTTCCATTTCTCGGATGATCTCCCTCACTACCGGTGCTATTACCGTTCTCTATACCCAACTCAATGACCACAAACTCGGTTTCATCTCTAACCATCAAGGTATCTGAGTGTGAAACTGGATTCTCCGGGGAAGAGCTCGGAGCAGAAACCCGATCCGGAAGAATACTTGCATCACAAGAAACCCTAGCTCTACATAGAGGGCAATTAGCATTATACAGAAGCCAAATATCAATGCAATCAATGTGAAACAAATGACCACAGTTTGGAATAATCCTCAGCTTCTCTTCTTCTTGAAACTCATTCAAACAAACAGAGCATTCATGAAAACTATTTGCTTCTTGTCCTCCTCTCAAAACGTTGTCGTTTTGGTCCTCTCCATCTCTTCTCTTCATGTATTTGAAGATTGGGATTGTTCTAATGACGGCTTCATCTAGACCGCGGTTTCTGAGCTCAGGAGAGTAAACCATCAAAGAATCTTGATCGTTGCGTCCCCGTCGTGATAAGGAGAAGCGACGAAGGATATCGATTCGGTGCCAATTGAGACAGCATTTGATCACAAAAACGTAATAGCTTACAAGCAATAAAGCTGTCGCTAAGATTCCGATCACGGCGACGGCTAATATCGGGAAGTTTGTTCCCGTCGAACTCGCACGGTGGAAGATACGTGGTGGTGGTGGTGGCGGCGGATGAAAGCTCAGATCTCGGAGAAGATTGCGACGGGCTGATAGATCCATTAACTATACGAATACGAGCAAGCTCATCCTCTCAATAGAGAAGAAAAGAGTAAGCTTTGAAAGATCACGAGAGTTTTTTTCTCTCGAAACTATTGGGCAAAACAACGAGCAAGTGAAAACAGAGGATGAGAGAGAATAGAAAAGATTACAGTAGAAAGAGATATGAAACTAATTTCCCTCTCTTATGAAGAACAATCGAATGTGTGTATCTCTGTGTGTGTGAATGTTTACAGAAGAAAGAAGAGAAGGAGAGAGAGAGAGAGAGATTGGTAGATCAGAGAAAAGAGAGAAGAGGAGGAAGAGAGATGAAGTAAAATGAAAGTTCGGTCAGATTTCGAAGGCACTTTATACTTTAATATTTTCTTCATCGGTGTCACTCGTTTAATATAAGGATTTTAAATATATAAAAATTATTTGTATTTATTTGAGAAGATTAATATTAAATATGATGGTGGGAAAAGTCAAAACCATTGTTTGTTTATGTATTAGTGGGGGAGATTTTAACACTCGGCATATGCAATATCATTTCTATACTAGATTTTGATAAAAAAAAAATATTCACATATATAATTAGTTATTTATTTTATTAATATAAATTAAATATATATATAATTTATATTATATTTAAAATAATTTTTTTAATATTTTAATATTGATTACGAAAATAAAATAAATAATAAAATCGGATTATATAAATAGATTTAAATTAGATATATTAGATAAAATTTTAAATATGATAAATATTCAATTGAACTAAAATTTTGTTTTCTATTTTTTGAGTAATTTTTCAAAATTTATAATATTTTGTTTTATATTGTATTTGTATTTTATAATAAAATACATTTCATATCGAAATATTAAGAATTTACATATAATATATTGTCTAATGGTAATTTTCGTAAATAATCTATTAAATTATGTCTTATATAATATTTATGTTAATATGTTCTAATACTATAACACATCATCGTGATATATTTGTAAATCATACGTGAACATACCGTTATTTTGTTAAAATGATTCTCAATTAATATATTATTATAGATTTACCCCAAAAAAAAAAGCAATATCATTTCTTCTGAAATTTAAAATTTGAGGTTTAGCAAACTTTAGAAATGAGGTTGCTTTTTGTAAGGAGAGAAAGTTAATGCAATGTGACGATGATATGGGCTTCGATAAACGGACTATTATACTAGTAATTATTTAAATGAAGAAATGCAATTATGATTATGACTTATGACCTAATCATGATTGTCGG
Organism: Pugionium dolabratum; assembly: GCA_018901945.1. Classification (NCBI taxonomy): domain Eukaryota; kingdom Viridiplantae; phylum Streptophyta; class Magnoliopsida; order Brassicales; family Brassicaceae; genus Pugionium; species Pugionium dolabratum. The sequence goes on along the minus strand of JAEVFF010000136.1, from coordinate 33,699 downwards.
TAGCAATTTAATAATTATTTGAAGTAATGAGGTCCTTGATTATAGAACCTTTTCAAATTTCAGGAGAATTCCACCAACGTATAGAGGTTGATTTTTCAATTAAATTAAATATTTAAGAGCTGTTCGTTTCATCATCAGATATTGAAGTTAGTTTTTAAACTATAATTTAAATGTATTTGGTATTTTTTATATTACCAAAAACCTAGTCATTTATTACTATTATTTAAATCAAGTTATATTTTATAGAAAAATTCTCTAAAATAATATTTTTATTTGTTTAGAGTAATATCCTAAAATAGTACCTTTTAAAGTTTTTCTTCTAAATCTAGCATCATAAAATTAAATTCCTAAAAATAGCATAAATACTTATGTGAAAATACTTATTTATTCTAAATAAATTATACATAAACTTAAAGTATTGGATTTGGGTTCATTATTTCCAATTTAGAGTTTAATTTTTTTTCTATTAAAATATAGTTTTAATGCATTTTAATCTTAAATTTGTGCTATTATTGGAAATTTAAACTAATGATGTTATTTTTGGAACAAAAATTTAGAAATGTGCTATTTTAGACATTTGCCCATTTTTTAATTCTAAATCAAATTATATTTTTATAGAAATTTTTTCTAAAATAGTATTTTTTAATTTTTTATTTTAAAATAATATTATTATTTTAAATTTTCAATAATAGCACCAATTCAATTTTGAAATACATCAAAACTCTATTTTTATAGAAAAAAATTAAAATTAAAATTAGAAAATTAACTAAAATATAATATTTTAAGTTTACGTATAGTTGATTTAGAGCAAATAAATATTTTTACGTAATTATTTGTGTTAGTTTTGAAAATTTAATTTTATGTGGCAGAGTTGGAACAAAAACTTTAAAAATTATTATTTTAGAATATTACTCTATTTTTATACAAATTTATCATTTTCATCAGAAATAAAAATAATATTTTTACAAAACTGTAAAATGATGTTTTTCTATCAAATCTAAAATTCTGTTTTTCATCAAAATAATATTTTCTATCGAAAACGTAAAGATGTATCTCACTAAAATGATAACATAACATTTGTCATTAAAACAATAAATATTTTCCTAACAAAAGTGTAAACATAAACTTCCCCCAACAAAACCAATAAACTTTCCTGATGAATAGAGCCGGTCCTGAAACCAATCGGAACAAATCCATACTTACGTCCTTTCATATTTTTATAAAAGAATTGATTTTTTTTCTGAAAATTTTAAAATAAAATAATATAAAATAGTTTTTTTTCTTTTTTTATTTGCGATGTTGTGAAACTCAGTGTCGGCCCTGCTCGTAAATATCGCAAAGATCTGTTAATAACTATCATCCTGGTTTAAATCTGATCTTGAAATTTTGTGTATTAGTTATTGACAACAATAGATCGATGCAGATGGTTTAAAGAGATGTAGAGTAACAGTACTATTGATTTCTTGAAATTATATAATATAATTGAAGGCATAGATTAATGATTGGAAACCTAATGATAAAAGGGTTGGTATGACTTTAATAACACGTCCATTTTTAGTCAACACATAATAGATTCATTGTTATTTACAGTTCAAGAAATGTAGAAAACAAAAACAAAATTGCGCACATGCACTCCACCACACGGTCCACACCCACATAATAGTTTATGATACATTATACATAGGTGCCGTTCGTTTGGTCACCACAGGCAGCTGCGGCTGTGGCTGCGATCAATTCTGCGGTTACGGCTGCGATAGATATTGTTCGTTTGTCTACCGCCGGCGGTTGCGATTGTGGTTGATCGCAAATTTTTAGTCGCACCGATGTTTTAATCAGCGGTCGAAAAAATTGCGACGTAGAACGCAACGTCTGACCGCTGCGTCTGCCGCAGATACCTGCGGCAGCTAAACGAACAAAAATCTGCCGCAGCCGCAGCCGCAGGAACCTGCGGCTGCCAAACAAACAGGACCATACAAGCTTTCATATTTACGGTTGATTAAAGTAATTGACAATTTGTATAAATAGAACCAACGGAATCTGACTGAAAAAGTTTGGTGGAATATAACAAAAATCATGTTTTTAGCAGAGTTTTGCGGAATAATTAAAATTTGAATGGTAATAAAGACATCAAAACATAATAGACTATTGGTACTTCATTTTTGCTATGCATGCACCAATAATAATATCAATGTGTTTGTTTTTTTTTTAAATTCAAATATAATATTTTATTTTTACTTTTAATTTACTTATAGAGTAATACCCTAAAATAGTACTATTTTAAGTTTATCTTCCAAATTTAGCACAATAAAACTAAAATCCCCAAAATAGCATAAATTATTATGTAAAAATAATTATTTATCTTAAATAAAATATATATAAAATTAAAACATAATGTTTGGGTTCACTTTTTCTAATTTAGGGTTTAATTTTTTTTCATTAGGAATAAATTTTCAATTATTTTAGTATTAAATTTGTGCTATTTTAGAAAATTTAAATCACTAGTGCTATATTTGGAACAAAAATTTGAAATAATGTTATTTTAGTCAATTGCCCTTACTTATATAATTGTGTTGAGGGTCGGATCTGAGTTCAAAAGGAGCAAATCTATACTTGCACTCTTCGATATTGATAAAAATAAAATCGATTCTTATTTTGAAAATACTATTAGTACAATAATAAATAAAAATAAGTTTATTCATCAAATTTATAATTCTAATTCTGCTAATACCCTGTTAACAACTTTTTTTTATTTACGCTCTTGTTAAATTCAAAACCGACTCAATGAATATTTGTGCTAGTATATCACAATACATAAATGATATGGTATTTGTTAATTTCTGATATTTCAATAATTTTATTTATAATCGATAATTTTTGTTGATTTCTAATATCTTAATTATTTTTTATATATATTTGATAACAATTATATATATTTATTTATATGATTGTGGTAGTATATAACAACTATACAACAAAACCCTTTCGTAATATATATATAACATTTTTTCTAATCAAATGCCAAATCAATACCAGTTTTTTAAATGCCTTGTAAAAATACTGAAAATTCATACAAAGTTCTTCACTATTGAATATTATAACTTTTTAAGATAAAGGGCAATTGACTAAAATAGCACCATTTCAAGTTTTTGTTCCAAATATAGCACTAATCATTTAAATTTCCAAAAATAGCACAAATTTAATACTAAAATAATTGAAAACTCATTCCTAATGAAAAAATTTTAAACCCTAAATTGGAAAAAGTGAACCCAAACATTATGTTTTAATTTTATATATATTTTATTTAAGGTAAATAATTATTTTTACATAATAATTTATGCTATTTTGGGAATTTTAGTTTTAGTGTGCTAAATTTGGAAGATAAATTTAAAATGGTGCTATTTTAGGGTATTACTCTAAGATAAACACGTGAAAATACTTTCCTTGATTTATTTATTGAATGCAATGATGTAGCAGCATTATGAAAAATACTCAAAGCAACTTTTATAGTGGGGTATAAAAGAAAGACTACAAAATTGCCTATATCTTAAAAGTAGGACTGTCAATTTGACTCATTACCGGTGGATTCCGTCCCGTTTGATCTACTGCAGAGCAGATGTAGATCGAAGAAAAAAAAAATTTATATGTGCGGTGGGTGCGGATCAAAGTTTTGGTATAATGGAGCGGGTACGGGTTTTGTTTTATTATTTTGCGGGTTGGTGGGTACCCTCAAATTTTGGATCAAAATCATTTGACCAAAATTTAAACCAATTTAATTTTACACTAATTTAATTCTAAATCAATTTAATACCAAACTTGATATTCAAAATTTGTATAATTTGATATTTTAAAAATTGAATTTCGATATATTTGATGTATTAATTTTACATTTATTATTATTTGAATTTATTTTAATTAAATTGTTTTTTAAAAATTTTTAAAACGAAGCGGGTCACGGATCACCTGCAAACCCGCTAGATTAATGCGGGGCGGGTGTGAATTTTTAAAAAAATGATTTGCGAATTTTATGAGTAAAAAAACTTTTTGAATAAAAAATCTTTAATCCACCCGCAGAACGGGTCATGCGGGACGGGTCCGACCCGCTTGACATGACTACTTAAAAGGAAACAACTCTCATAAAAGTCAAATCTACCACAAGAATCCAACTTTTCGTTTCATTTTTTCTTTTATTTTACACCTAATTTTCTGTTTTTTTCACCAACTACAGTTCTTATTTTTAAAATTATTTACCAGATAAAGCTAACAAATAACTAAAAGGGAAAAAAACACTGTTTTCTTTGTTTATCCTGTCGTGTGTATATGTTGACGATTTTGGTACACAACAATGTCGCGTTTGTGGATGAAAAAAAAACAATATCGCGTTTGTGTAATTAAATAGTTTTCGTGGCCCTACTCCAACTTTATAATATGAAACTTTTCAGAGAAATTTTGTGAAGAAAAAGTTCTTAATTATTTCTTAGCTGAATTGGCATTGGAATCTTGGGTTTGTTCGTTTCACACTAGTCAAGCACTACATATGTAGTCGTAAAATTTGTGACCACATTTGTCACGATTTTGCGACCAATTTGCGAATACGTTGATGTAGTCGCAAAATGATTGTAAAAATGTGACTAAAACTTGTAGTCGTATATTGGTCGCAATACACAATTATTAAAACACTAAATTGCGACTATTTTGCTGGTGTTTGTAGTCGCAAATCAGTGGTAAATTTGTTACTGAAAACCAGTCGTAAAATAGTCGCAAACGTAGTTACCAATGATTGGTTGCAAATCAATCGCAAATCAGTCGTAAATTGTATTACTATTACCGTGATCGTAAATCAGTTGCAAAATTACGATTGATTTGCGATTACATAGATTTGCGACTATAAATTTGTGATTACATTGCGTGGTCGAAAAATCATTGTTTTTTTTGTAGTGAAGCATTGATGAAATATATAATTGTTAATGTTCTTAAAAAAAAAAGAAATTGTTTCCATACACGTAAACGGTTCGCACGTATCACACTTACAAACTATGGATTAGATTCATATGATATTCTAAAATAAAATATATTTTTCCCTTATATAATAATGTATATTATTACATTTCCATCTACCAATTGTTGGTAAACAAACTACAGTAGTTGTGTTTTTATTTTGTCGTGATTAGTGCAAAGCCATAGGTGTCTTTTGACTTTTGGTCATTTGAATTTATACTGCTTTCGGACAGATCTGAAATCGAATTAAATTATTGGTTGATACTCAAGACAGTTAATATGACACACTAAAGACTACCATATGTATGTAATTGATTCAACTTTTCTAACAAACTATTTTTTAAAAAAATTGTGATAAAAGGTCTCTTTCACACGGTCAAAGATATGCGCAGAGAAGCTTCTCCAATAAGTAGGCTGTTTCGACTATTTTCAAATAGGACAGGAAATAATAAATTTCAGAATATAATAACATGTAGATAATGCAATAGAATCCTATGAGCTTCAAAGATTAAAGATTAAATACATGTGGGATTAATATTTAGGGAATGTGTAATATAGTTTTGTTCGTTTGGTCGCCGAATGTGGTTATGGTTGCGGCTGTGGTCAATCATGCGGTTGCGGTTACGGCAGATGTTGTTCGTTTGTCTGCTGTCGGCGGTTACGGTTGCGGTTGATCACAAATTTTTAGTCGCATCGATGTTTTAATCAAAAGTTACAAAAATTACAACGCATGATGCAGCGTCTGACCGTTTCGTCTGCCGCAAGTACCTGCGGCAGCTAAACGAACAACAATCTACTGCTGCCGCTGCCGCATGTTACTGACAAACGAACATGATCTATATATTCGTATTTGTTTATTCGAAAACTTCATATAACTTCAGAAAAATGTAAAAGATTATAAGATTTTTGGAATGTGTTTGTTGATTTAATCACGATTCACAATTTAACATGTTTTATTGATCTAAAATCATAAATTTCTAAAGTATCAAATCAAATTTTATGTTATTGATTTATTATATCAGATGAAAAGAATGTAACATTTTCTTTGTTGGCTCTCTAACTTGAAAATCACGACAGAAATTCAGACCGTTGTTTAAATGATATAACAACATCTTGTTTTAATATATCACCTTTGTAAATGTTGTTAACAGCGTAAGGTTTAATGGTTTTTTCTTTCTAAAAGATTGGTTAATGGAAATTAGCATTTCACATTCTACATATGATTATAAACTAATTTTTGATATTAACGAAATTTACTGTTCTTAAATTAATATATTTTAAACTAGTATTAATATTTATATGAGTTAATAGAATATTATAATATTAGTATAACTATGAAGATTCAATTATAATACGAAATATAAGTACATGGAAAAAGCATACCAATAATATTCTAAAAATTCTATATCGATAATGTGGATATTATAATATTTCCGTGAACTAATTTGGAATAAGAAAAAATTATTACATAATTGAGGTGCTAATATTTAGTTATGAAAGTTTTATCAGACTATGAAAAATAATAAAATGGTCTATATTTTTGTGGAGCCTTTATATATATAACTTTCTCAACCAAATTTAAAGATATACACTTAAGATATTAAAATATTTCAAGAAGAAATGTAAAATTTGATACTATGTTAATTCTATGAGTATTGAATATAAAATTAGTTGGAGAAGAAATATAAAATTTGATACTATGTTTATTTTCTTAATGGCGCCTTGAAAAATGGAGGCCACAAGACATTGCTTCATTAGGTTCCATTGAAAGCTGACCCTGCATATATGTATATGATTTTCGGTTGTCTGCTCCTAACAAATTTAATATAATACTGGTTTTTAAGATATATATATGTATGTAATTCTTTTGAAAATAAAACATGAAAAACCGAACGTAATAAATGGTTCAAAGTAAAGAAAAAACACAATTTGAATTGTCTTTGACTTAAACACAGCAGTAGACTTTTGACCTGAGAGACTTATAGTGCTATTATACAACGACTTTTGCGTTTGATTCCATCATACGCCACGTGGATCGCTGAAGCCAATCACGATCATTGGTCGGTCACGTGGGAGCATCGATCGGAACATACAAATCACTTAAACTACAAAGACACACACCACAACCCACACACGTACTGTGGAGAAGCTCTTTTCATTCGAGGAGATCGTAGTTAAGTTGGTTACCTTAAATTTTAAATCTATATACTATATATTTAATTTTCTCGAAGACAATTTCAAAACAAAGAAAAGTCAAACATAAACATGTCACATCGATTATGAATTGTACTTTTATATGTCCAATGAGTGTCTTTACTTATCATATATTTTATATGGTTCTTTGACGAGGCACAACAAACTTGAATCTCAATAAACATTTGGATTTTGAAAATTTTGAATTTTTAGGGTTGGTTTTAAGTTTGAAGACTGCAAATGAAAAAAGAAATTTGATTTTTTTTAATAAAAAGTGTTATTTTCAGAATGTCAATTTTTAAAAAAATATATATAGCAAAGTCATGTTTGGTGTGGTAGGACTTAGGATCAACCCATAACTAACTGACAGTGATAAGACCCATTTAGAGTGGCCTTTTATAATGGGCCGAAACATTTTGGGCCGAATCCTTTTAAAGTTCTATAATTATTTATGTTTTTTACTTTGCAATTAATATTTATAAAACAAAATATCGATTATATAGTTTTAAATTAGGAAAATTCTCAAAAAAATTCATAATTGATTTTCGTTCTAAAACAACATTTATATTTTAAGTACTGGTATTTCATTATTTTAAAAGATTTTTAGAAGAATTTCTTTGTTAAAAATATAAAACCTCAAAATCATATGGTTTTAGGTGAAACTTGCATAAAACTCAAAATCACCCAAAATATAATTATATCAAATAGTTAGTTGAATACATACTTTTAAGATAAATTTGAGTGTTAAATAGTATGAGTTAGTAATATTTACTAGTTGCCTTTTATATTTTGTTATGCTACATTTCACATAACCATTGCAAATTAAAAATGGAAGTCAGTTTCATATCAAAATTTTAAGTCATAGAAAATCCAAACTTAATTTTCTTAACTCATCTATATATACATATTAATTTTATTGCTATTCTATTGTTTTAGGTTGACTAGAACTTATGACAGTGACATGTTTCATCAAATTATGCTTTGAGTATTTTTCATCAGTAACTAGATTCCATAATTCGAAATCTAGATGCAGTGTTTGTATTGGGAATTAGATTAATTTTTTAAATATCTATAGACGTTCGCTATGTTCGTTTGGTAGCCGTACCTACGGCTACGGCTGCGGTATATTGTTGTTCGTTTAATTGCCTTGGCAGTCGTAGTAACATACGGCTACGGCTGCGGTAGATTGTTGTTCGTTTAGCTGCCGCAACAGCGGTCAGATGTTGTGTCATACGTTCTAATTTTTTCAACATCTGATTACAATAGCGGTGCGATTAAAAATCTGCGATCAACCGTCTGCGATCAACCGCAACCGCAACCGGCGATGGTACACAAACGAACAACATATGTTGCAGCCGTAATCGCAGTGTTGACCACAGTCGTAGCCGCCTACGACGACCACACGAATAACACTGTTAGAATTAGACAAAATTAAATTAACATATCACCAATCGGACTATAAATGTGGGACCAACGTCGGCTATGCATTTTAATAGATTCTGGTAGTTTATTATTATTAGGATCCTTTAAATAAGTTTGGTTCGTGAATGAAGGCTGCAAAAGAATTGCAGTCTATGTTGGTGACCCCAAATCTCAAGATATCACTCACAGTCACACACACTCACCAAAAGAAATTCTGATTCTTGTTTAATCTCATCCACATATATATTTTATTTATTTTTTCTTCCATTCAATAATTTTACACAAATGAATATCAATTCCCTTTTCTGTTTTTTGTTTGTTACTTTTGGGTTTGTAGATTCATCTCCCCTTATGATACATGAGAAACAACATTATGTCATTTCATTGTATAGTTGATTCAAAATTTAATAATTCATAAGTAAAACTGCTTATACGTAATCGTCTCACAGTGTCGATACGTATCATCACATGATTTTTTAAGGTTTACCATATACTATTCATATCCACGCTATGCTGGAGAAAAATATTTATAAATTATAATTTATTAGTAAATATAAATTAAATACTTAATTTTTATTTAAAATTATTTTTAACATTAATTTTTGTATATAAAAATTAAAAAAAGAAAAATAATTATTTTTTTACGAATTTAATAGTATTTTTTTGTTAGTTTAATAAAATATATTAATTCTCTAACTAAATTAATAACAATGATATAATTATAATTATTCTAATAAGTTAAGCTCATTTATATATTTATTTAAAATTTGATACGTCAACATAGTATTTATGTTAATAACACGTCTCAGTAAAGATATTTTTTTAAAATATTTCTCAAATAATATATTAGGGATTACGGTAGTAACTTAAATCTATTTATATTTATTTAAAATTATTTATAAATTAATGTATAAAAAATTTAAAGAAATAAAAATTATATTTTTTTTAAATGTAATAGTATTTTTTTGTTAGTTGAATAAATTATATTTATTCTCTAACCAATTTAATATTAGTGGCATATATTGTAATGATTCTAATAACTTAAACCCTTTTATATATTTAAGATGAAACTCATTTTGGTGTTGAGACGTCAGTATGATATTTTTGTTATTAATACTTCAGAGTAAAGTTATTTTGTTAAAAAGTTTTTCAAATAACATATTAGGAATGTTTATACTTAAAAATCACATTTTTTTGACCAAAAACACTCATTTTTTTATCTAAATAAAAAGAGCAATTTTTTTTACAAATTTGGAGATTTAGTCATAGTTTTGCAGGAAATTTTTCGACTACAAAACAAACTTATAATCATTATAGTTCAAGATAAAAGGAAATTGAACTCGAAGATTTGCTTTCTTCAAAGAAACAAAAGCAAAGAATCATGTTGCATATGTACAGACATGACACTTTTTTTCATTTGCTTAGTGTTTGTTTTACTTTTCATAATGTATTTCTACTACCACCTAAGTTTATAAATTCGTTTTAGAAAATCCATTTATAAGAAAGATATTTATTCAGATCCAAAGAAAAAATTTGATTTGCTTAGTCAACACACGTGTGCACAGTCAAAGTCAAAAATATTCTCCAACTTTGCCTTGTCTGTGAGTGAGCCTACCACGACCTATGATTTTCTCTTTATTCATTATATTTCTTTCGAAGAATATTCATCTGTAGAACATTGCCATAAAATCCATTAAAGATTTTTACTATTATTTAGGTAGTAATGTATCAACCCATTAATCCAAATAATCTTTTTCTAAACATCATTAATCTAAATTTTAGATTTTGAGTAGATTTAAACATATGCATAACATTACAAGAATACATGAGTGTTTTCCATGGAATTTCTTATCGTAAATTCAGTGGAATTTATTTTACTAATTTTCTCTCAAGCTATGTTTGGTCGGAAAATTCCCACTGCTTGTATCTCTATCTTAAAATGGTGAAAAACAATTGAGCAGATATCCCATGGATGTATAACCGTGGAAAATTCCATGGAGATTTGTGAATATTTTTCTAAAGCGTATACACAGATTTTCTATCGATGAAAAATATTTCTGACGAAAAATTGGTAGAAATTCAATGGAAAATAATTTTGAAAGAAACATTTTGTTGGATAATATTTACGAGAAAAGTATTTTGTTAACAATTCTTCGACTGATTTTTCCGACCGGATTTGTAACAGTATTTTTCGTCAAATATTTCCAAAGTTTTTTCGATAAATTTATTCTGATGTTTCCGTGATAATTCATTATGTTCTTTGCAGTGTGAATGTCACTAACTATTTAGACATTATGTTTTTTTGGTGTGAAAGCCTAAACTCACAATTATATTTGCAGTTGAAATCTATTAAATATATAATTGTATGTGGAGTTTTTTTTTCTCGAATTCGTTTTAAATAAAAACTACTTACAAAATGGGGAGAAATAAGTAGTTTACTAATTGTACCACTTTTACGTCCATCACATAGGTGTAAAGTTCTACTATCACCTCTACGTCCATCACATATGTGTAGAATTCGACTATCAGATCTACGTCCATCACATAGGTGTGGAGTTTTACCACCTCTACGTCCATCACATATGTGTAGAATTCGACTATCAGATCTACGTCCATCACATAGGTGTGGAGTTCGACTACCATCTCTACGTCCATCACATATGTGTAGAATTCGACTACCAGATCTACGTCCATCACATAGGTGTGGAGTTCGATTACCACCTCTACGTCCATCACATAGATATAGAATTCGACTACCAGTTCGACGTCTATCACATAGATGTGGAGTTCGACTACACCTATCCTCGTACAAGAATTTTAAATTTTCGTATAAAAATATTAGAATATTGAATCAGTTCAATAAAAAAAAAACCTACTTACAAAATAAATAAGCATAAAGCGTACCGCCGTACCCGCATGCATCACTACCAAGCCAAGCTAGAAGCTTCAAATATCTAAATATTTACAAAGAACTTAAGGAATAAAATTTCAATTACACATGGAAAATTTAATCTCTCTTTACATATGGACTTATATATATTCTTACAGCATATATGTGTCTGTAGTCCAATAACAGGTTTTGATTATGACCCACAAGTTTTTTCTCTGTCTATAAATTAATCTCTCACATCAAACCTCGTCAAACACATGCAACAGAAAAAAACACAAAACACGTATACGAAAAGAAAATAACGTTCACAAGCGCAAGAAAAATCTTTCTTCATTGTTCAAATTAATATTCTCAAGTCTATAGACACACATATGGACCAAGGAGGTAGTGGTGGTGGCGGAGCGGAGAAAGGAAAGTACCGTGGAGTTAGGAGACGACCTTGGGGTAAGTACGCTGCAGAGATACGAGATTCAAGGAAACATGGTGAACGGGTTTGGCTTGGAACATTTGATACTGCAGAGGAAGCGGCTAGAGCCTATGACCAAGCAGCTTTTTCTATGAGAGGTCAAGCTGCAATTCTCAACTTCCCTCGTGAGTATAATATGGGGACTGGCGGCTCTTCCACAGCTGGATCATCATCCTCTGCTTCTTCTTCATCTAGGCAAGTTTTCGAATTTGAATATTTGGATGATAGTGTTTTGGAGGAGCTCCTTGAGCATGGAGAGAATCCTAAGAAAGGCAAGAAGAAGTGATAAATGAAATATAATTAGTTATCATTCTTAACAAAAGCAACAAAGTATTATAGAAATAAAAATTATATGGCAATGATCTTATGATCATGATTCGATGTTTTGGGAGGAAATCGAACCGATTGCAGAGCCTATATATATATATATATTGAGTTGAAAAAAAATGATATTATATGCTTTAGGAAAAAACGAGAGAGCATCCTTTGATGTTTGTTTCGTATGTAAACTATATATGTTTTAGACCATGATCAATATGATTCAATAAAGTGATTACGTTTGCATTTTACTTATATCCTGTTTCATCTATAGAACAATTACATCTATCTACCACCAAAACCGACTCAGAGTAAAAGCAAGTTAAGTTTCTATTTGGAGCTTTTATCTTAGCTTTATGGATCAACATATAAATCTTAGGAAAAAGCTTCAGTAGCTCCATCTGAATCCAAATTTTGTTATTGTTTAGAGCTCCAAAATTCTCAAAGTCAGTTTTTGTAAATACTAGTTGGAAATGCATCTATTCGCATATTCATCCAATCAACAACTTAGACTACGGTTAATATTGATACATTTATGATCATTCCGTTAGTTCATTGCCAAGTTTAAGTAGTGACTAGGTTTTTTTTGTGTGTTCGTAATCATTTTACGTACTACAACAATTGTCAATGTTGGAGAACCACAATCTTCTGAAAAAGGAGAAAGGTTCTTTCTTCTGTGGGAAACTGACCCATCAAATGTGAGAGACAAATGTTTGAGATCTAATTTGTGTCCATGCATGTGGACATCGATAGAAATACAACATTTGAAATGCTAAACTAACCTCAAATCAAATCTGATTTTATTCTGTTACAAAATATCCAAATATATTTAAAATCTTATAATCTATATTTAATTTAATATTTACATAAATTCTGACAATTTAATAGTTTATGTTAGTGTCGGAGCCGGTCCTTAATTTAATAGGACCGCAAGCGAAAAAAAATAATGAACTGTTTTATACTATAAAAAGGGCCGTTCTAGTTTTTTTTAAATTATGTTGTTATAAAAACTCGAATCTAAGAATTCAAAAAAAAATCAGTCTATTTTTATTTATCATTATATTAAAAATACTTTTATAATAAGGATTGATTTTTTGTATTAATATTGAGTGACGCAAGCATAGACTTGCTTTTCTTGGACCCAAACCCGGTCCTCGTTAGTGTTTATAAACTTTTATGAATTAGTGTAAAGTAATAAGTGTTGTAATAGTTTTATCATCTCTATGTTTATCTTAAAAGTGTGAAGTTCGACTTCACTTATCTTATATAAACGTGTTAAATATTCGTATGAAAATGTTGTGATATTGGATCGAAAAAGAAAAAAGAGAGAGAGGAGAGAGAGAGCAAAAGTGGTATTTGAATTTCGGACTTTTGGAAGCTTCGTTTTGTTTTGGTCCGACGCACACACGCTGTGTTTTTTCGCTGCAAATTTTGGGTGTTTCTATTAAATTTGATAATAAAACATGTTTTCCTTTAGACCAAAATTTTATTTTCTTTCCTATTATTTGGTCCACAAAGCCTGTTCGTTATTGGGCCCAAAAAAGTTCAGATTGTACCTCGAGGCCAGGAAAATTTCATATCATTATTTACTTAATAGATAATTCTTGGAAACATAGAAAATAGAAAATGAGATTTACTTTCGTCAAATATACAAATTTATGCGAATAAATTTATTTTCACCCATATTTTTGGATTTTTCATAAGTTACATAAAGTATATTTTTCTTCTATAAACTACATAAATTTTATAAATTATTCCAATTACATAGATTCCGTTAATGTTTACACGTTAAATTGTTATTAAAACTTGTTTTACTTTGAAAATCTAGTTTTAATTTCAAACTAAATCCAAGTTAAAACTAGATTTTCGAATTAGAACCAAATTTAATAGCTATTTAACGTGTAAACATTAATAGAATTTCTGTAATTAGAATAATTTATGAAGTTTGTGTAATTTATGAAAGAAAAATTCAGTTTATGTAGTTAAAAGAAAACGCAAAAAATACGGATGGAAATAAATTTATTCGTATTAGTTTGTGTAGTTGACGGAAATAAACTTTAAAAAATGTTATGAAAAAAAGAGACATAGAAAATGCTACTCCACCAAACTATATAACGAAAATATGATGTAGTCTAATTTCTCAAAATGCTACCACTTACCAATAGTTAATTATTTTTGTTGGCATTAAAATTATTTTTGGCCAACCAATTATTAGTTTCCGATAATGTCATAATTTATTACTAATCTAAACAAATATAGATCATTTATCAACTAATGACTCGTCATTTCTTCATTATTTTCAAAAAGTTATAATAAAAAAATTATATACACATCCTAAATTCCGAATGGAGGACAAAATCCTACGTATTCCCTTAAACAACTATAAAAAGGTTATACGTATTCATTTTAGTCGAACAAGAAATTATACGACGCAACAAATGGTGACTGGTTGACTTTTCAAAACTTAAATTATGATAATGCGTTGTTGCATCTTATTCCAGAGTTAATTTAAATTTATTTGTTTGGATATATATAAAATCTCACGTAACCTATATATATACAAAATTAAATTCAATATCAATAAAATAATACGTTCACACAAACCAACAAGAATCACACACCCATGTGGCATTCACACTACTAGTTTAGTCTTCGATGGTAGTTTTTTTTTCTAAAAACTTTAATCAATATTTTTTATAGAAAATATTAGAAAATATGAGCATATAAATCAAAACCAATTAACAATGAATACAATGACTAATATCTCTTATAAACTTGTGTAAAAAGCTCCTAATTTCTAATGTGAAATTTTCACACATTCTAATATATTTTTTCGAGATGTGGGCGAGATACGGACTAACATCTTAAACATACAACGACAATACGGACTACTTATACGGTCCACTTCTAATGTAGAAAACTATTTTTATGAGAAATCATATGTCGTGATAACCTGACTCTGATATCATATTAGAAAATATAAACATACAACTCAAAACTAATTGACAATTAGTACAGTGGCTCATATCCCTTAAATACTTGTGTAGAAAACTTCTAACTTCCAATGTGAGACTTTCACATATTCTAATAGAAAAGTTCATTTCCGAATCTATAGAGGTTCTATGAATGCTTTGGTGTTGCATATCGAACGTTGAATTTGTTTTCTTGAGAAAAAGAGCTGTCGTCATATCTTAACAAAACCAGTAGTTAAATTATATTACGATTTGCTTTGTGTGTGTTTGCATGTACGTTTATGTATTTTTGTCATATAATTTGAATCTTACTTATTTTTAAAGAATGATTATCAAGTTTAACACTTTATACGAGTGATCTATTTTCACAATATTCATATTGGTTGGTGTTAATTACGATCCTCTTTGTAGGATTAAGTAATTTGAATGGATCATTATTGTCACATTCCTCTTGCTTGCTGTTTAGGGGATGTTTAACTGCTGGAATTAGCTGTTGGTGGACATAATTGTATTTGTTTTAAAATTAGTATATCATTGTGTTAAATTACGTTCATTGACAAAGTAACATATTAAATAATATAATATGCACATACATAGTTGAAATTTGTGACCCTCTTTGTTACAATATAGTATGTATGGTCAACAAACCACGTTGATATATCATGAGAGCATAGAAGACTTTTTCCTTTCTTATCTCCAATTTTAATCGATGAAAAAATAATATCTAGATTTATAACTATGCCATGAGAGAAAAAAATATTTATAAATTATATAATATTGATATTAGTAAATATAAATTAAATATTTATATAATTTAATTTGTATTTAAAATTATTTTAATATTAATTTTTGTATATATAAATTAAGAAAAGAAAAATATTTATTTTTTTATGAATTTAATAATATTTTTGATTAGTTTAATAAAATATATTAATTTTCTAACCAAATTAATAAAAATAATATATATTGTAATTATTTTACTAACTTAAACCTATTTATATATTTATTTAAAATTCACAGTATTGATATATATATACATCACTATGATATTTATATTAATAACACATCAAAATAAAATTATTTAAAAAAAATATTATTCAAATAATATATTAAAAATTTATTTTTGCAGTTTTTTTGCTGACTATTAATCTTTTGCCGAAATTTATTGAATTTTCAGTCAAATAGGGAAATGGACATCTGTAAACAAAATACCAAAAAAAATCATTTTCGTTATAATATAATGTTTTGACGTACTAACGTTTCCACTTGCAAATGGCGTAATGTGAACTACACTTATATTATACAATCGAGATATTTTCACAATTATTCCAATAAAAATTCATTGTGTCATGTTTTTGTTACAACGGAAAACGAAGAACATTGTCACACTCAACCATCGATTGCCTCTCTGAAAGAATACAATAATATAATCAAAACAAGCCAAATAAATAGTTATATGACTATATATATATTATCACCTTATGGAACCAAGTGAAGTCATATTAGAGTAGTTTCATTATCCTTACGCAGAGCCGGTCCTAGAACCAAACAGGACAAGCCTGTCCTTGCGGCCCTTCATATTTTTTTAAAAGAACCGGTCCTTGTTCTGAAAATATTTTGATAAAATAATGTAAAACGGCCTTTTTTTTTTCTTTTTGCTTGCGGCCTTCCTAAAGTCAGGGCCGGCCCTGTCCTTACGTATTATTAAGGTTTTTTTTATAATACAGGTTATCAAACACAAACAAGATGAGAGTATATACTTGTTTTGATTCCGATGTAGAAAGTTACGTACGTTGACTTTGAGATATAATTTGGTCTATAAGTAGAACACACATTTTTCTGACTTTGAGATATCTTAATTAGTCTACAAACGTCAGAGCTTTACACATAAATTTCTTCAGTCGTTTCTTGAAACTCCGATAACTAAGAAGCCTCATCATAAGCATAAAGGTTAGGTAACTTAAATCATTTCATGATTAGTCTTGTGGATAAACTTGCGACGGAATATTATCCAATGGCTAGAAAAGAAAATTCAGTTTTAATTATTGGTTCTTTTCTTGGTAGATACGTTAATGGCGGAAAATCAACAGTTAGGAGTGCTCAAGGCACTCGATGTAGCGAAAACACAGCTTTACCATTTCACGGCGATTGTCATCGCCGGAATGGGTTTCTTCACTGATGCCTATGATCTTTTTTGTATCTCATTGGTTACAAAGCTCTTAGGCCGCATCTACTATCACAAGGCTGGCTCAGAAAAGCCGGGAACACTTCCACCGGAAGTAGCGGCTGCAGTCAATGGTGTCGCGCTCTGTGGGACACTTATGGGCCAGCTCTTTTTTGGGTGGCTTGGAGACAAACTTGGCCGGAAAAAAGTATATGGGATCACTTTAATCATGATGGTTATTTGCTCCATCGCCTCCGGTCTCTCCTTTGGGAATAGTCCCAAAGGTGTCATGACCACTCTGTGCTTCTTCAGGTACTTTATTATATTATTCTGTCTATATCAAAAAAATACTTGGCTTATTATATTATTATGTCTATACCAAAAAAACGCTATTAGCGCTGTTCGTTTGTCTGTCGCAGCATCTGCGGCAGCGACCTGCGGTCAGACGCTGCAGTTAGACGCTGCAATATTGTTGTTCGTTTGATCGCTGCAGGTTGTCGCCGCAGATTGTATCACAATTATTTAATTGCAATCGCTATAATTTCGCAGCGATGAAAATTTTTGACCGTAGCGTTTGACCGCAGGAACCTGCGGCGGTCAAACGAACAACGTTTGGCCGCATGACGAAACTAACAACCCTAACGAGATATTTCATCAGCTTTAAGATTTTTTTTTTTATAAATCAAAATTTATACTGAAATTTCATTACGATTAATCAATAACTTTTAGATCGGCACAACATTATCTAAATTGTGTTTTTTGGGAACTATGAAAAAAAGGTTTTGGCTTGGAGTTGGTATTGGAGGTGATTACCCACTCTCGGCTACGATCATGTCTGAGTATGCAAACAAGAAGACTCGCGGTGCGTTCATCGCGGCCGTGTTTGCCATGCAAGGATTTGGGATCTTGGCCGGAGGTATTGTTGCGCTAATATTCTCGAGCATTTTCGATCACCAATTCCCATCACCAATCTATAGTGTAGACCCTGTTGGCTCAACCGTACCTCAAGCTGATTATTTATGGCGTATCATCCTTATGGTGGGTGCTCTCCCTGCGGCTATGACCTATTATTGGCGTATGAAAATGCCTGAAACTGCTCGTTACACAGCTTTAGTCGCTAAAAACGTCAAACAAGCAACACAAGATATGTCTAAAGTCTTGCAAGTCGATCTTGAAGCTGAGGAAGAAATTACTGAAAAAATTGTTAGAGATCCCAAGCTTAACTATGGATTGTTCTCCAAGGAATTCCTTAGACGCCATGGACTTCCTCTTCTTGGAACTACTTCCACTTGGTTTTTGCTTGATATCGCATTTTACAGCCAAAACTTATTTCAAAAAGATATATTTTCTGCGATCGGATGGATCCCAAATGCAGCTACGATGAATGCCATCCACGAGGTTTACAAGATTGGTAGGGCTCAAACTCTTATTGCGCTCTGTAGTACTGTCCCAGGTTACTGGTTCACAGTTGCGTTTATCGATATCATGGGAAGATTCGCAATCCAGTTAATGGGATTCTTCTTCATGACCGTGTTTATGTTCGCTATAGCTTTTCCTTACAACCATTGGATCAAACCAGACAACCGCATCGGCTTTGTCATTATTTACTCCCTAACTTTCTTCTTTGCAAATTTCGGTCCAAATGCAACTACATTTGTTGTTCCTGCCGAGATTTTCCCAGCCAGGCTAAGATCAACTTGCCACGGAATATCAGCTGCAGCAGGAAAAGCAGGAGCCATCGTAGGAGCGTTTGGATTCTTATACGCGGCTCAGTCAAAAGATAAAACCAAAACAGATGCAGGGTATCCACCGGGTATTGGTGTCAAAAACTCGTTAATCATGCTTGGTGTTATCAATTTTGTTGGTATGATCATGACGTTTTTAGTGCCTGAATCCAAAGGCAAGTCTCTTGAGGAACTTTCTGGTGAAAATGTGAATGATGAGACGGCCTCGTCCACGCTCTCCACCTCCGGAAAATAATAACGGCATAAAGACTTTTGCCTTGACCAAAATTCTATAGTTATCTCGTCAATCTGATCTGTATTGTAATATTATTCTGTTGTGGACAATTCAGAGTGTAGCAAGTTCTTCTTTGTTCTCTATCAAAAAGAAAAAAAATTGAAAAGTCTCATGTGAAATAAAATTTGTATTAGTCATTATATATTTTAACAATATAGCTTTAAACTTAATAAAAACCAATCAAGAAAAATACACAAATTGAGGTATAGGTCATAGTTGGGCTTTTCCAGGGGTCTTTTTATCCATTAATATATATCCGATTACGATATGGCATAGTTACATAACATTTTATAGCTTATGTCGACTAATAGATCAATTGACACTAAATTGTTTATTTTTCTTTGGCTATATATTTAATCCAACATGAATTGTGAAAAAAATAAAATAGGTTATTTGCCATTGTTGATTAGAACACAGAGTGGATTACAAGATTTGCACTCACGACAACAAGATTAAAGTATTCCACATCACAAACATTCGTTCTTAGTACATCAAGTAAAGGGACATAAAAAGTGAAAAAGACAAAAAAAAATCAAACAAACAGAAACAATATTACATTTTGATCATTTCTCAACCTCAGTCTCACCGGAGAGCTCTTCGAGGGATTTTCCCTTGGGCTCTGGGACGAGGAAGGTGAAGAGCATACCAACAAAGTTAATGACACCAAGCATGATGAGTGAGTTCTTGACTCCGATGCCTGGTGGGTATCCTGCATCGGTCTTGGTCTTATCTTGAGGTTGAGCTGCATATAAGAATCCGAATGCTCCGACAATGGCTCCAGCCTTACCTGTGGCGGCTGATATTCCATGGCATGTGGACCTTAGTCTTGCCGGAAAGATTTCAGCCGGGACAATGAAAGTAGTTGCATTTGGCCCAAAGTTAGCAAAGAAGAAAGTGAGAGAGTACATAACCACGAAACCGATACGGTTGTCGGGTTTGATCCAGTGGTTGTACGGGAATGCAATGGCGAACATAAAAACAGTCATGAAAAAGAAACCCATTAGCTGAATCGCAAATCTTCCCATGATATCAATGAATGCGACTGTAAACCAGTAGCCTGGGACGGTACTACAAAGTGCGATGAGAGTTTGTGCCCTGGCGATCATGAAAACTTCGTGGATTCCGTTCATGGTTGCTGCCTTTGGGATCCATCCGATAGCTGAAAAAATATCCTTTTGGAATAAGTTCTGGCTGTAGAAGGCAATGTCAAGCAAGAACCAAGTGGAGGTACATCCGAGAAGGGGAAGACCATGGCGTTTAGCGAATTCCTTGGAAAACAAGCCATAGTTAAGTCTAGGGTCTTTAACGATATCTTCTGCCCTTTCTTCCATCTCAAGCTCCACTTGTAAGACCTTGGACATGTCTTGTGTGGCCTGTTTGATGTTCTTTGCCACCAAAGCGGTGTAACGAGCGGTTTCAGGCATCTTCATACGCCAGTAGTAAGTCAAGGCAGCAGGTATAGCACCAAACATAACGACAATTCTCCAAATATAATCAGCTTGAGGAGGTGTTGAAAGAGCTCTGTTGACGGCATAGGTCGGAGCTGGGAACTTCTTGTCGAATATGGAAGCTACGGCAAGTGCCACGAAACCTCCGGCCAAGATACCGACACCTTGCATGGCGAACACGGCAGCTATAAAAGCTCCACGTGTCTTCTTGTTTGCGTATTCAGACATGATGGTGGCAGAAAGAGGATAGTCACCTCCAATACCGAATCCGAGCCAAAACCTAAAAACAAAGTTATTTATATATGTAATTTTATTTGTAAAAACATATATGATATGTGTTATAATTGGATGAAATTTGTACCTAAAGAAGCAAAGAGTGGTCATGACTCCCTTAGCTTTGTTACCAAAAGAGAGACCCGATGCCACAGAGCACACGATCATCATGATCAATGTAATACCATACACTTTTTTTCTTCCTAGCTTGTCACCAAGCCATCCGAAAAAGAGCTGACCTGCAAGAGTACCACATAGAGCCACACCATTGACTGCAGCCGCAACATGTGGAGGAAGCGAGCCAGGTTTTTCCGATGCTGGATTGAAGTAGTAGAGACGACCAAGGAGCTTCGTCACAAGAGAAACACAGAAAAGATCGTAGGCATCCGTAAAGAAACCCATACCAGCGATGACAATCGCTGTGAAATGGTAAAGTTGCGTCTTCGCAACGTCGAGTGCCTTCAGCACTCCTAGTTGTTGTTCGGCCATCTCAGTGTCTTTCCTTCTTTCACGGTATCGTTTTAATGGTGACGAAGAAGGAAGAAGGAAGCTAGAGAGAACTACTGGTATTAAGAGGTTTTTGTTGTGAGTGTGGTGACTGAAACGGCTGAAATATATAGAGTAAGTCGGAAAGGCATAGTCCTCGCATCTTAAAGGTATATCCACATTTTTAAAAATAATTTCCATCATTTTCAAAACTTCTCTTTTTCTTGCTCCTCTGTACAGAACATTTGTTTGGTTTACATATCAAATTTATTTCTTATGCTTAGTCCAACTAATTAAATTTAATGTTTGCTCTTATTTGACCTAAAGGGGATAAGTACCTGTAAATATCATTTATTATTTCTACGACAAGCGTAGTCCTCCACCATCTTCAATCCTCGATCGATCAGGTCACCAAAATCTCTCTGAAAAAACCCTTTAAAATTCTTTTTATAATTGTGAAAATATTGTTGAGGAAGTTGTCCTCAATAGACATAAAAAATGAGAAATTAGTCATGGTAATTTATATATCATGAAATACCAAATTATGCGACAGTTAAACGATACAAAACCTATATATATTGTAGTCGAATCTGTATACCATTGGGAAAACAATATTAGCATGCCTTAATATGTTACGATATGCGACTGATTGCATGTGTGATGACGAAAGATATGATTGCATGTGATGAGTAATCTTATCGATCGATCTGAACGTTTGATAAACCTTTCATAAGTAACTCATGATTGATCCATAAAAATGACATTTCAAACAACTCTTGGTATTTTATTCTGAAGGTGAAGATTCTTTTAATACTAATTAATTCACAGTATATTATTTTGATAGAGATAAACTCAATTCCAATGCTAAACTCCTCGAATAATTTTGAGAATTTTGTTGTTTTTTTGTTGTAATTTGAATGATAATATCGACAGTAATTTCGGTGATATCATCTTTGGTAATTCGGAATAATAAAAATCGAGTTGACTTTTATTCACACGATCGAATTGACTTTCATTAAACAATTTTATTTATTAGAAACCATCTAACAAGTTATCTTATCACCTAATATTATATATGTGTCTCCGTACGAAAGTCAACTTTGTTTTTTCTTTTTGCTTTGACATTTTCTAGTTAGATCTTTTTTAAAAATTGCAATTTAAAAAGAAATCTGAATCTTTTTTGTTAAAGTGTCTCAACCCATTTTTAAAAATGAAAAAACAACAAAAGAGCCATAAAAAATATATCAATCTGTAAATTAACACAGACAATTTTGATAATTATAAAGCTACATATATATATATATATATATGTTTTATAGAAATATTTCTAGGTCAAAATAATCCAAGTGACAAGGCTCCCACTAAATAAGGTGATGCCTTGTAAATTGTAATTAGTTGTTATTTTAATATTTTCCGTATTAAAAAGTAGTATTTTATTCTGGGAATTAGAGTATATACTTTGATAACAATATTATTGAAATAACTTAAATGATAACAAACAGCATATTATGTATTGTTTAAATAGTTATAATTAACGATCACACGCAGCATTATATTATTTAATATGATTTATAGTTTCTGTTGCAAAAGTCAATGAGTGGTATAGTGTTGTATAGATTGAGCCAACCGTGCAAGTTACAACACATTTCTAGTAAAATATCAGAAAAGAGAAATCACTTTCAAGTTACAACCAACATATATTGTTAGATAAATATCTGCTATGTCAATGTATATATATTCACACATATTAGTTGACATTTGCCCGAATTAGAGAAATAAAAAGTATTTTTTTCACTAGACTAATACCATAAAATAGTATTTTTTAAAGTTTTTTCTTCCAAATTTAGTATTATAAAATTAAAATCCGAAAGATAGTACAAATAATTATGTAAAAATACTTATTTATTTTAAATAAATTATACATAAACTTAAAATACTATATTTGGGTTTATTTTTTTAATTTAGGGTTTAATTTTTTCTATTAAAATATAGTTTTAATATATTTTAATCTGAAATTTATGTAATTATTGGAAATTTAAACTAATAATTCTATTTTTGGAATAAAAATTTAAAAATATGTTATTTTATACAATTATTCTTTTCACAAAGCTCAGCAAATACAAAGGCTTAGCATGATATTTCTATGGTAAATAATTTATTCACTAATGATTTGATGATAAAGAAAAGGTCAAATGTTTTAAAACTGATTTTTAGTTATATTATCTATGTCTTTTTAAAAGTAATGTAACTTTTGAAGCTATGTCAATTTTTTTTGGGGTGAAATTGACACATACGTTTTTTGTTGTTAAAGAATACTACAAAAAATAATTGTAAAGGGTTTTTCATTGGGATATAAATGAAAAACAAGCATTCAAGAAACCTAGATAATTCTTCATAATATCATCATCTAGTTAGCAATAATGTAAATAATTGTTTCCATTTTAACATGTCAATCTAAGTATGCATGACTACATATAGTATTAACAATTGTATATATATAATTGTTAACAATATTAAAAGAAAATTTTCTGCACACGCTCTGAAAAACTTAATCATAACGAAAGTTATGTCGTTTTAACTCAAAACGAAACAGAGGTTCATTCATAGGTCCATACTATTTACTCATGGATTCATGGTTATGGAGAAGTGTTTGTGTGGAAAATGGTGAATTAAGTATTAATTATTTTTAATCTATGTGAAAACTTTTAAAAGTTAATTTAGAAAAGGGATGGAATAATTTTCATTAATTTTACTAACTAATCTATCTTAATCATTTATTATCATTAGAAATGTTGCTGAATTTTTTTATCTTATATTTTCTAAATTATTCTATTTCTTCTTTTTGTTTTTATAACAATATTGTGTTGTTTCTGATTTTAACATTTCCTTATTTTCCTGCTCTATAAATTTTGGGCAATTGACTAAAATAGCACAAATTTAATACTAAAATAATTGAAAACTTATTCCTAATGAAAAAATTTAAACCCTAAATTGAAAAAAGTGAATCCAAACATTATGTTTTAATTATATATATATTTTATTTAAGGTAAATAATTATTTTTACATAATAATTTATGCTATTTGAGGAATTTTAGTTTTAGTTTGCTAAATTTGGAAGATAAACTTAAAATGATGCTATTTTAGAGTATTATTCATAAATTTTTTAACTCACATCTATTTTATTATAATTACTTATATGAAAATGTTAATTTAGTTTCGTATTATGTACATTTAGTTTCGTATTATTTAGCTAAATGTACTATTATTTTGGGTAGTGCAGTGAAAGAAGCACCATATCTTTTTTTTGAAGATTGTCTTTACATTAGATTAAAAGTAATGCATCCGACAATTTGGTGTTGTTCATATGAGTCAGGGAACATGGAATGCACTATGCACACATCGCTTTCCTTTTTGTTTTCTTAATTAATTTCGTAATCAGATTACTAATGAGGCCAAACGTGGAACCAACCAAATTGCAGTCTCCTAAGTAAATTATTAATTGTTAGCTAATATTCTTTTTAATTACTAAACAATCCTCTTCAACCGAATTATTTCGGTTAGTTGAAATGATTAAAATTCAGTTTCTTTTTTTTTGTTTTGATTGTTATTTCCTAGTTCCGTTTTCTTTATAGTTAAAAGTGAAATACATGTAATTATATATGTATTATATATTAAGTTCTATAGTTCATTGTAAATTTGTACTGTTTCAATTTCCATCTTGGATCTTTTCGTCACTTAATTAGTCTATTATATGGTTTAGGGACTAATCGTATTCTTACAAGATTTGTTGACATAAGTTAGAGCTAAGTAAACGGTACTATATGGTCTTTCTATGGAAGTTTTTCAATAGGTTCATTTTTGTAATGTAAAATCTATTCTTTTAAACATTTTCATATGCAGCATCAATCACATTTTAAAAGCCATGGTGTTATAGTAATTGTGATAATATAAGAGATTAATCTTTTTGTTTAAGTTTTCTACATATATACATTACCAAAGTAGAAAAAATGTGTTACCCGCAATTTTGTTTTCTTCTAAATTTGATTAACTAGATATAAGTTAAATTTTCTTCTAAATTGCAATTTGTCCCCTGTAAAAAAATTGTCGTCATGAAATTAAATAAAGGTGTAAAAGGTAAATCTATCCGCACTTCTTAAAAATGTCTCTAAATAAAACCTATTTTCAGAACCTTTGAGAATTATACAGAATTCTTGTTTACTAAACTTAAATATTTAAGAAAACTTTAGGCAATGTACATTCTCTAGTGACATTATTTTTTTAACCTCAAACATTATTCATTGTAACATTTTGGTTAGTGCCATTTTCGGAAAGTTAGATAGTGTTATTTTTTGGCTTTATGGTAAAAATATATCAATCTATAAACACAGACAACTTTGATATTTATAAAGCTATAGCAGGTGGCGACTGAAAACCTAACGTTTAATGCACTTAAATCGATGTTTAAATGCACGATATAGCCAAAAACGAATTGAACATATATGTAGCTTTATAACAAACCGTCTCACTGCAATACTCAAAAATAGTAAATGCCAATTTTTGTGGCTGTCTAAAACCACATTGTTGTGGGTAAATATTCATAAAGAATATATGTATACAGTACACACATATATGTATTATACATATACGTTTATAAATAAATAAGAGAGTATATACCTAACAATAAAGATGCTGCATTCAATCTATTCTATAAATTTCAAACATACTCGCATTGGTACCACAACTACCATCTCTTTAATATTCTCTCTCTCTCATCCAAACTGCTAACTTAACGAGAAGGTGAATATATCGATTTGTATGCAAGTTTACTTTTTCTTTTTCGTCTTATGGAAGCTTACTTTATTTTATAAACTGTAACTTTTGTGGCGTTATAATCTAATGTTTCGCCAATTAACATGTTGTCTCTTGATCAAACACATGTGTTTCTCTTTTGTCTTTCTTTAAGATCTTGATGAAATTCTAATGCAGAGTCAAACTAGTTTTTTCTCCGACAGGAGGATCAGAATGTCTTCACATTACAAATTGCAATCTATATATGTGTATACATATATATATGATTATCTGGAAGAAATATATCAATGCAAAAGTTTCAAATTTTCGTGTGTGAAAGCAGGCGGAGATGGCTGAACAACAACTAGGAGTGTTGAAGGCACTCGATGTTGCGAAGACGCAACTTTACCATTTCACGGCGATTGTTATCGCCGGTATGGGTTTCTTTACGGATGCTTACGATCTTTTCTGCGTTTCACTTGTGACCAAGCTCCTTGGCCGCCTTTACTATTTCAATCCGGCATCAGACAAGCCTGGTTCGCTTCCCCCTCATGTTGCGGCTGCGGTCAACGGTGTGGCTCTATGTGGGACCCTTGCAGGTCAGCTCTTCTTTGGATGGCTTGGTGACAAGTTAGGAAGGAAAAAAGTGTACGGTATCACATTGATCATGATGATTGTGTGTTCTGTGGCATCGGGTCTCTCTTTCGGTAGCAAAGCCAAGGGAGTCATGACCACTCTTTGCTTCTTTAGGTACAAATTTCATCTAATTATAACAAATACCATATATGTTTTTACAAAAAAAATTACATATATAAATAACTTTGTCTTTAGGTTTTGGCTCGGATTCGGTATTGGAGGTGACTATCCTCTTTCTGCCACCATCATGTCTGAATACGCAAACAAGAAGACACGTGGGGCTTTTATAGCTGCCGTGTTCGCCATGCAAGGTGTCGGTATCTTGGCCGGAGGTTTCGTGGCACTTGCTGTAGCTTCCATATTCGACAAGAAGTTCCCAGCTCCAACCTATGCAGTCAACAGAGCTCTTTCAACGCCTCCTCAAGCTGATTATATTTGGAGAATTGTCGTTATGTTTGGTGCGATACCTGCAGCCTTGACTTACTACTGGCGTATGAAGATGCCTGAAACCGCTCGTTACACCGCTTTGGTGGCAAAGAACATCAAACAGGCCACACAAGACATGTCCAAAGTCTTACAAGTGGAGCTTGAGATGGAGGAAAGGGCAGAGGATATTGTTAAAGACCCGAGACTTAACTATGGTCTGTTCTCCAAGGAATTCGCTAAACGCCATGGTCTTCCCCTTCTCGGATGTACCTCTACATGGTTTTTGCTTGACATTGCCTTTTACAGCCAGAACCTGTTCCAGAAAGATATCTTTTCGGCTATCGGATGGATCCCAAAGGCAGCAACCATGAACGGAATCCACGAGGTTTTCATGATTGCTAGGGCACAAACCCTCATCGCGCTTTGCAGTACTGTTCCAGGTTATTGGTTCACAGTCGCATTCATTGATATCATGGGAAGATTTGCGATCCAACTAATGGGTTTCTTCTTCATGACTGTTTTTATGTTCGCCATTGCATTCCCGTACAACCATTGGATCAAACCCGACAACCGTATCGGTTTCGTGGTTATGTACTCTCTCACTTTCTTCTTTGCTAACTTTGGGCCAAATGCAACAACGTTCATTGTTCCGGCTGAAATCTTTCCGGCAAGGCTAAGATCCACATGTCATGGAATATCAGCCGCCACAGGTAAAGCTGGAGCCATTGTCGGAGCCTTCGGATTCTTATACGCTGCTCAGCCTCAGGATAAGACAAAAACCGACGCAGGATACCCACCGGGCATCGGAGTCAAGAATTCACTCATCATGCTTGGTGTCATTAACTTTGTCGGTATGCTCTTCACCTTCCTTGTCCCAGAGCCTAAGGGAAAGTCCCTCGAAGAGCTCTCCGGTGAGGCTGAGGTTGACAAGTGATTACTTTCGTTATATGTTCAAATTATTTTTGTTGTTGATTTCGCTTAATTCTTCTTTTACACTTTTTTTTTTGTTATGCATGACGTGATATTTGTAATGGTGCAGCACTACTTTTTGTGTGATAAAATGTGATTAATCGATACTTGATTATTATATTTTTTTATATGGATGTGAATATTCATTTAAAAACGAAATTGTTTAGTGTTTAACACGTTATGCTTCTTAGAAGCCAGAAAGACACCTTGTTGTTGTCCCAAAAAAAGCAAGGAAATCTTGTTGTTGTGAGATGCTTAGTTATATCTGTCGAAACCGTTCCTGCATTAGGTTTTTGAAACCTTTTCTCTGTCTTTTAGTCAGAATGGTCTGTTGAAAATTAAACTTGATTTTGGGTCAAGTTTAATTATTGGATCAATGATCCAATAATACTAATTGGGCATAAGTAAAACTTGATCCAAATTCTAGACAAATTCTAGAATATATCTAGAATCATCTTCCACCTCCTTAAAAAGAAATATCTAGATATTTGTTTAAAGATATTTTGAAAGAATTCTCTAGATTTAGGAATAAAATATTGAGACATTTTGTAATTTGGAGGCTATAAATACCTCCATACCCTCTCATTTGTAGTCAAGTTGTTCCAAAGAAAAAACAAGTTGTTCCAAAGAAAAAACAAGTTGTTCCAATAAAACAACAAGTTCTTCTAAAGATAAAATCTTCCTCTTCTTCCTAAAATTCCTATATTCTCAAATTTCCTTAAACACCTTCTCCACCAATTCTAAAATTATTTTTCTCCCAACAAAGTGGTATCAGAGCCATACTACTCTTTTAGAGATGGCAAGTAATGGTTTTCCCCTCCAAGTTCCGATGCTCACAAAGAGCAACTATGATAATTGGAGTCTTAGAATGATGGCAATTCTAGGAGCACATGATGTGTGGGATATAGTCGAGAGAGACTTCATTGAATCAAACAATGAAGCTAATCTATCTCAAACTCAAAACGATAGTTTGAGAGATCTAAGGAAGAGAGACAAGAAAGCTCTCTGCCTAATTTATCAAGGTTTAGATGAAGATACATTCGAGAAAGTCGCCGAAGCAAAAACGGCCAAAGAAGCATGGGAGAAGCTTCGAATCTCTTACAAGGGAGTGGAACAAGTCAAGAAGGTACGTCTTCAAACTCTAAGAAAAGAATTTGAAGCTTTGCAAATGAAAGAAGGTGAATTAGTTTCCGATTACTTCTCAAGAGTGTTAACGGTTACTAATAACCTTAAAAGAAATGGTGAGAAATTAGATGAAGTGAGAATAATGGAGAAGGTTCTTAGATCGTTGGATTCAAAATTCGAGCATATTGTTACCGTCATTGAAGAGACAAAGGATTTGGAGACTATGACGATGGAGCAACTTCTTGGATCGTTACAAGCTTATGAAGAAAAGAAGAAGAAGAAAGAAGAAATCACGGATAAGGTACTCAAGATGCATATTGATAAAGAAGAAAGCGATCGAATCCATCCAAGACGAGGTGGAGGTCAATTCCGAGGAAGAGGTCGTGGATATGGAAATGGAAGAGGTATGAGGTCTTTTGAAAACAATGTTAACCAAAGAGGAGAAAACTCATCAAGAAGTCATGGGAGAGGAAATCAAAGGTCAAGGTACGATAAATCAAACATTAAATGTTATAATTGTGGAAAACTTGGACATTATGCTTCCGAATGTAAAGCTCCAAGAAATAATCAAGTTGAGGAGAAGTCCAACTACGTTGAAGAGAAAATCCAAGAAGATGAAGTGTTATTAATGGCTAAAAAGAAAGATGAAAGAGATGATGCTCAAATGTGGTACCTTGATAGCGGTGCAAGCAATCACATGTGTGGAAAAAGAGGCATGTTCATAGAGCTTGATGAATCGGTGAAAGGAAATGTGGCATTAGGAGATGAATCAAAGCTGGAAGTAAAAGGCAAAGGTAATATTCTCATCCGATTGAAGAATGGAGATCATCAATTCATTTCCAATGTTTACTATGTGCCAAATATGAAGACAAATATCTTGAGTATTGGACAACTCTTAGAGAAAGGTTATGATATTCACTTAAAAGATAATAACCTTTCTATAAGAGATTGTGCAAATAATCTCATCACCAAGGTACCGATGTCAAAAAATAGAATGTTTGTTCTTAACATTCAAAATGATATTGCACAATGTCTCAAGATGTGTTATAAGGAAGAATCTTGGCTTTGGCATCTTCGATTTGGACATCTCAACTTTGGAGGATTGGAGCTACTTTCTAAGAAAGGAATGGTGAGAGGATTGCCTTACATCAACCATCCAAATCAAGTTTGTGAAGGGTGTCTACTTGGAAAACAATTCAAAATGAGTTTTCCGAAGGAGTCAAACACAAGAGCTTGGAAGCCACTAGAACTTATACACACAGATGTTTGTGGACCGATCAAGCCAAGTTCACTCGGTAAAAGTAACTATTTTCTTCTCTTTATTGATGACTTTTCAAGAAAAACATGGGTTTATTTTTTGAAGGAAAAATCAGAAGTGTTTGAAAACTTCAAAAAGTTCAAAGCAGTTGTCGAGAAGGAAAGTGGTCTTGTGATCAAAGCCATGAGATCTGATCGTGGAGGAGAGTTCACTTCCAAAGAATTTCAGAAGTATTGTGAGGATAATGGGATTCGTAGGCAATTGACGGTGCCAAGATCACCTCAACAAAATGGAGTAGCAGAAAGAAAAAATAGAACAATCCTTGAGATGGCGAGGAGCATGCTCAAAAGCAAAAGATTACCAAAGGAGCTATGGGCAGAAGCGGTTGCATGCGCGGTTTATCTATCAAACCGATCTCCGACAAGAAGTGTCTTGGAAAAAACACCACAAGAAGCTTGGAGTGGAAGGAAGCCCGGAATTTCTCATCTAAGAGTTTTTGGAAGCATTGCTCATGCTCATATACCGGATGAAAAACAAAGCAAACTAGATGATAAAAGTGAGAAGTATATCTTCATTGGTTATGCCAATAATACCAAAGGTTATAAGCTCTACAATCCGGATACAAGGAAGACAATTGTTAGTCGAAATGTCATCTTTGATGAAGAAGGAGAATGAGATTGGAGTTCAAATCATGAAGATTATAATTTCTTTCCACCTTTTGAAGAAGAAATTTTGGAGCAACCTAGAGAGGAACAAACTACACCGCCAACTTCACCAACTACAAGTTATCAAGAAGATGAAAGTCCGAGTGAAAGGACTCCACGTTATAGAAGTTTACAAGAACTCTATGAGGTAACCGAAAATCAAGACAACCTTACATTATTTTGTTTATTTGCGGATTGCGAACCCATGAACTTTCAAGAGGCTATGGAGAAGAAAACATGGAGAAATGCAATGGATGAAGAGATCAAAGCAATACAAAAGAATAAGACATGGGAGTTAGCTTCACTTCCGAATGGGCATAAGGCAATTGGTGTGAAGTGGATGTATAAAGCAAAGAAGAACTCTAAAGGAGAAATCGAAAGATATAAAGCAAGATTGGTGGCAAAAGGCTATAGTCAAAGAGCCGGAATCGACTATGACGAGGTATTCGCTCCTGTTGCTCGTTTAGAAACTGTTAGACTAATCATTTCTTTGGCAGCCCAAAACAGTTGGAAGATACATCAAATGGATGTCAAATCAGCATTTTTAAATGGAGATCTTGATGAAGAAGTCTACATTGAGCAACCACAAGGCTATATAGTCAAAGGAGAAGAAGACAAAGTCTTAAGATTAAAGAAAGCGCTTTATGGTTTAAAACAAGCACCAAGAGCTTGGAATACTCGAATTGATAAGTACTTCAAGGAGAAAAATTTCATCAAGTGTCCATATGAACATGCACTCTATATCAAAACTCAAAAGAATGATATATTGATTGCATGTTTATATGTAGATGATTTGATATTCACAGGCAACAATCCAAGTATGTTTGAGGATTTCAAGATGGAGATGACAAAAGAGTTCGAGATGACGGATATTGGATTGATGTCTTATTACCTTGGAATTGAAGTGAAGCAAGAACCCAATGGAATATTCATTACTCAAGAAGGTTATGCTAAAGAGGTGCTCAAAAAACTTAAGATGGATGACTCAAACCCCGTAAGCACACCAATGAAATGTGGAGTTAAGTTGTCAAAACATGAAGAAGGAGAAATGGTGGATCCAACACTATTTAAGAGCTTGGTTGGAAGCTTACGTTACTTAACATGCACAAGACCTGATATTTTATATGCGGTAGGAGTTGTGAGTCGATACATGGAGCATCCAACTACAACTCACTTTAAGGCGGCCAAGAGGATTCTTCGATACATCAAAGGTACAACAAATTTTGGTTTACACTACTCTATTTCTAATGATTACAAGCTTGTCGGATATAGCGATAGCGATTGGAGTGGAGACGTAGATGATCGAAAAAGTACAAGTGGATTTGTATTTTATATTGGAGATACGGCATTCACATGGATGTCAAAGAAGCAACCGATTGTCACTCTTTCTACATGTGAAGCGGAGTATGTAGCTGCTACTTCATGTGTTTGTCATGCAATTTGGCTGCGAAATTTGTTAAAAGAGTTTTGCTTACCACAAGAGGAACCAACGAAGATCTTAGTGGATAACAAATCAGCAATCGCATTAGCAAAGAACCCAGTCTTCCATGATCGAAGTAAGCACATTGATACACGCTATCACTACATTAGAGAATGTGTTACCAAGAAGGATGTGCAAGTGGAGTATGTGAAGACGAATGATCAAGTAGCTGATATTTTCACAAAGCCACTCAAGCGTGAAGATTTTATAAAGATGAGAAGTTTGCTTGGAATAACAAAATCAAGTTTAAGAGGGGGTGTTGAAAATTAAACTTGATTTTGGGTCAAGTTTAATTATTGGATCAATGATCCAATAATACTAATTGGGCATAAGTAAAACTTGATCCAAATTCTAGACAAATTCTAGAATATATCTAGAATCATCTTCCACCTCCTTAAAAAGAAATATCTAGATATTTGTTTAAAGATATTTTGAAAGAATTCTCTAGATTTAGGAATAAAATATTGAGATATTTTGTAATGGAGGCTATAAATACCTTCATACCCTCTCATTTGTAGTCAAGTTGTTCCAAAGAAAAAACAAGTTGTTCCAATAAAACAACAAGTTTCTCTAGAGATAAAATCTTCCTCTTCTTCTTAAAATTCCTATTTTCTCAAAGTTTCTTAAACACCTTCTCCACCACTTCTAAAATTATTTTTCTCCCAAC
>JAEVFF010001359.1:53585-63874 GCA_018901945.1 Pugionium dolabratum | reverse complement strand
AAAAGATTCGAGCCATACAAGAATGACTAACACCAAGCAACATCAGCCAAGTGAGGAGCTTCCACGGACTGGCCAGCTTCTATAGGAGATTCGTGCCCAACTTCAGCAGTATTGCCTCACCACTGACGGCAGTAGTGAAGAAGAACGTGGAATTCAGCTGGGGAGAAGCTCAGGAGAAGGCATTCAAGGCCTTGAAGGACAGCCTTACACACGCACCAGTGCTAGTCCTTCCCGACTTCAACAAAACATTTGAAGTGGAGGGTGATGCCTCTGGAATAGGCATAGGAGCAGTGCTGACCCAAGGAGGGAGACCAGTGGCATACTTCAGTGAGAAGCTAGGTGGTGCCTCACTGAACTACCCTACTTTTGACAAGGAGCTCTATGCCCTTGTCCGAGCATTGGAGGGTTAGAAGAGTTACCAGGCTCTCTCTGGTCACGGGTGGGTCAGGAGGCTTGCTCTTGAACCTTGACTCGATCTCTATGCTCTTGCCTTTGTCTACGGGCTTGGGCATGTTGCTTGGTGCCCAAGGTGTCTTAGGCCTGCTGCGGATGTCTTGGCTCTTACGTTTGATGTGCTGCTCAGCCTGGACAGATAGGTGGAACAAGTCTTTGAAGTCATTGTAGATTTGCCTTTCCACCTTCCGGCTGATTCTTTCTTGGATTCCATCCAAGAATTGTGCCATCAATGCTTCTTCATCATCATTGAGCTCCAATCTGTTCCTTAGCTTCTCGAACTCTTCATAGTACTCCTCTACTGATCTAGTACCCTGCTTAAGAGTACGAAAACGACGTTGCAAGTCTCTATGAAAGTAAGGTGGAACAAACCTTTCTGCCTCTTGTTGCCGTGGAGATCCTCTCGGCCTATGGTGATAGTTATGAGGTTGTGTGTCCTCATCTCCATCTGGTTGGGGTTCCTCCTGTTCCTGCCATGTCCTAAGGTGCTCAGGACCCTCAGGACGGTCTTGCTCAGCTCTCACGTGCCTTATAAACTGGAACCTCACCGGTCTTTCCATGCGCTCCAACCTCTCGCCTATTGATGCGAGTTGTGTTTGGAGAGTGGTGAACATGGCCATCATGGCTTCGGTTGCTTCTCTATTTTCTTCTGCCATTGTGTGCTACAAAGAAAGAAGACAAGTTAGGATGCTCCTAAATTATTAGGAGGGTTTTGTTTTTATAAGGCTTCGAAAATTTTGCAAAAAGGAAAAAATCTGAGAATTGGAAATTCAAAGATATGAAGATTTGAGAAAAAGGAAACTTTCTTGACAACTTGTGCTAGCTGTCCAATTCGAATTATTTTAGTATTCTTTCTATTTTATTTTTCTTTTCTTTTTAATTTAACTTAAAATAAAGGAAATGTGATTTAAACAAAAAGGAAAACGTGAATGGCAATGCAAAAGTGAATCTAAACCCTAGTGATACACGTAGAAGGCTAGATGCACTCGGTTTGGAGTTTGAGGTTATTTTTTTGATTTTTCTTAAATGCGACTTAAACTAATGTAAGAACTAAAAACAAAACAAGCAAAAGGATAGAAACAACCTGGTTTAGGAGCTTTAAGCTCTGATACCAAAATGATACAAGCCTTGATTCAAGGATGTATGCCCGTGGGCTGTTTGTAGAAGATTAGGTGAGAAACTCAACCTTAGGCTTCTGGATAGGGGTTTTCTGGTTGGTAAACGATGGAAGGGTGAAGTGAACCACACCAGGGGTGATGAACCTCGTGATAAATCACAAACTTAGAGCTAGGAGGGCTGGTCTCAACTAGGTTCTAAGCGCACAAGATTCTTGGAGAGAAAACTTGTAGGGAAAAAGTTCTACTTTATTAATAATCAAAAAGGTTGTCGAACTACAATGCTGGAAGGAGCCTTATTAATATTCTCGACAGCTTGACCTTCTAGGGTCGACTCAAACAAAGAAAAGGAAAGTTTACAAAAGTGCACAAAAGGAAAAAGATACAAAAGTGTATAACCGAAAAAGGACCTATTCCTAAAATGTTCTTGACTCAAAAATGTAAAGCATCTAGATCCTACCCTGAAAAACAGAAAGAGGCATATATTTGAATTGAAACTTACCTTAACTCACCTCATGGCCAAGAAATGGAAGGTGGCCATCCTTGTGGCATGCACGCGCCTTGCTCCTAGTCTTCGACTTGGAGTAGGGTTAAAAATCTTTGGGCCCTGACCTCTCTTGCCACTAAAGCCCAAATATCTGATGTTCCTTGCTTGTTGAGAAGCCTTTGGACTCTTACTTGCACTTTTGGCCCATTGTCCTTAGTCGATCTTCCTCTAGGAGCTTGTCGACCCATAAGCTGAATTTGTGGAAGAGTGCCCTTGATCTGCTTCTTGTCTTGCTCCTTCAGGTACCACTGGTGTAGATACTTCCTCTAGGTGCATGTCCTGGATCTGGTAGCTCATTTGGTCCGAGTCTTCTTGTGTAGAAGTGGAAATGCGCATGTACTCGGCTGGATTGGCTGTACCGGCTGGATTGTGCGCGGTACTCGCCGGAATGCCTTCAGGACCGGCCAAGTTGATCCCGGAGTTGGCGGCATCACCAGAGGGATCGGCGGTGTCATCCACGTCGCCACCAAGTGTGCCGGAAGCTTGGGCCTCTCTGCCGGCAATGCTGGTTGCTCTGGTCCTTGTGGTCGAGGGTCCGGCGGTACTGCTTGGGCCGGCAGGCGTGCCAGATGGTCCGGCTGTCTCGGGCAAGCTTCCTGGTCGGCCAGTCTGGTCTCCTGGCTGGATGTACGACCTGATGTCCTCATCACGATCCCACCAGATGAGGGCATTGTCCGTGAGTTGTGCTACTGCCATGGAGATTCTCCTAGGGCCTGGTTGGTTGTAGTGATCGAAGATGTGATCCATCCTTCTCTCCCAATCTAGGTAGGCCTCGGGGTCTACTTTTCCTGCAAAACTTGGAGGTGTTAGCTTAACATCAGGATGAGTTACCCGGTTGTAGGCGTGTTCCTCTCCATCCTCATGATGTGTAGGAGGCATTCCTGGTCTCTGGTGAAGACCATATGGCTCAAAGCCATCATCTTCTGCCTCTGGTTGCCGTGGAGGTCCTCTCGGCCTATGGTGATAGTTATGAGGTTGTGCGTCCTCATCTCCATCTGTCTGGGGCTCCTCCTGTTCGTGCCGTGTCCTAAGGTGCTCAGGACTGATACAAGCCTCAATTCAAGGCTTATATGGGCGTGGGCTATTTGGAGAAGGTTAGGTGAGAAACTCGACCTTAGACTTCTTGGATAGGGGGTTTTGGGTTGGTATTCGAGGAAGGGTGAAGTGAACCACATGAGGGGTGATGAACCTCGTGATAAATCACAAACTTAGAGCTAGGAGGGCTGGTCTCAACTAGGTTCTAAGGGCACAAGTCTCTTGAGAGAATAACTTGTTGGGGAAAAAGTTCTATCTTTATTAATATCAAAAAGGTTGTCGAACTACAATGCTGGAAGGAGCCTTACTAATATGCTCGACAGCTTGACCTTCTAGGGTCGACTCAAATAAGAAAAGGAAAACTTACAAAAGTGCACAAAAGGAAAAGATACAAAAGTGTATAATCGAAAAAGGACCTATTTCTAAAATGTCTTTGACTCAATAAAAGTAAATATTCTAGATCCTACCTTGCAAAACAGAAAGAGGCATATATTCGAATTGAAACTTACCTTAACTTACCTCATGGCCAAGAAATGGAAGGTGGTCGTCCTTGTGGCATGCACGCACCTTGCTCCTAGTCTTCAACTTGGAGTAGGGTTAAGAATCTTTGGGCCCTGACCTCTCTTGCCACTAAAGCCCAAGTCTTTGAAGTCCCTTGCATTGTTGAGAAGCCTTTGGACTTTTCTTTGCACTTCTGGCCCATTGTCCTTAGTCGATCTTCCTCTAGGAGCTTGTCGACCCATAAGCTGAACTTGTGGAAGAGTGCTCTTGATCTGCTCCATGTCATTGCTCCTGGTGGCACCACTGGTGTTGAGACTTCCTCTAGATGCATGTCCTGAAGCTGGTAGCTTATCTGGTCCGAGTCTCCTTGTGTAGAAGTTGAAATGCTTGTGATCGGCTGGATCGGCTGTACCAGCTGGACTGTGCGAGGTACTGGCCGGAATGCCTTTTGGACCGGCCAAGTTGATCCCAGAGTCGACGGCGTCACCAATGGGACCGGCGGTGTCATCCACGTCACCACCAGTTGGGCCGGAGGTTTGGGCCTCTCCGCCAGCAATGCTGATCGGTCCGATCCTGTTGGTCGAGGGTCTGGTGGTACCGCTTGGGCCGGCGGACGTGCCAAATGGCCCGGCTGTCTTGGGCAAGCTTCCTGGTCGGCCAGTCTGGTCTCCTGGCCGTACATACGACCTGATGTCCCCATTAGCCGTGTCCTAGGGTGATCAGGACCTTCAGCAGGGTCTTGGTCAGCCCTCACGTGCCTTATGGCCTGTAATCTCACCGACCTCTCCACGCGCTCCAGCCTCTCGCCGATTGATGCGAGTTGTGTTTGGAGGGTGGTGAACATGGCCATCATGGCCTCGGTTGCATCTTGGTTTTCTTCAGCCATCGTGTGCTACAAGAAGAAAAACAAGTTAATTTGCTCCTACATTTATTAGGAGAGTTTTCTTTTATAGTAGAAGAGGCAAATAGAAGAAAAGGAAAATTTGAGAAAAAGGAAAGAGTAGAAAAATGGAAACTTTCTTACAATTAATGCGCAAATCTCCTAGATCTTTTTTGGTCGATTTTCTTGGTAGTTTTTTTTTTTTGCTTTTGATTTAACTTAATTAAGAATGGAAATGCAAGGAATGAATCTAAACCCTAGTGATGCACGTAGGAGCTAGATGCACTCGGTTTGAGTTTTGAATGTTATTTTTTGATTTTTTTGAATGAGAGTTAAACTAATGCACGAATTGGAATTAAGACTAAAGTAAAGGATAGAAACAACCTAGTTTTAGGAGCTTAAGCTCTGATACCAAAATGATACAAGCGTTGAATCAAGGCCGTAACACTCGCGGGCTGCTTGGAGAAGATTAGGCGAGAAACTCGGCCTTAGGCTTCTGAATGGGGGGTTTTCTGGTGGGTAATGGATGGAGAGGTAAAGTGAACCACACTAGGGGTGATGAACCTCGTGATAAATCACAACTTAGAAGCTATGAGGACTGGTCTCGACTAGGGTTCTAAGCACAAGAGCTTTAGGAGAAAACTCTTAGGAAGAAAGTTCTATCTTTATTAATATCAAAAAATTGTCAAACTACAATGCTGAAAGAGACTTATTAATATGCTCGGCAGCCTTGACCTTCTAGGGTCGACTCAAAATAAAAATGGAAAAGTTACAAAAATGCACAAAGAAAATTACAAAAAGGAAATACCGAAAAAGGACAACTACCTAAATTGTTCTTGACTCAAAAATGCAAAACTTACTATTTCTACCCTGCAAAACAGAAAAGGCAAGTATATAACTGAAAATTTACCATTCTTACCTTTCGGCCAAGAAATGGAAGGTGGCCGGCCTTGTGGGTTGCACGCGCCTAGCTCCTAGTCTTCAACTTGGAGTAGGGTTACGAAATGTTGGGCCTTGACCTCTTTTGCCACGAGAGCCCAAGTCTCTGGAGTCCTTTGCAATGTTGAGAAGCCCTTAGATTCTTCCTTATACTCTTGGCCCAATGCTCCTTGTCGTTGGTCTTCTAAGAGCTTGTCTACCCACAAGCTGAACTTGTGGAAAAGTACCCTTGTTCTGCTCCTTGTCATGGGTCCTGGTTGCACCACTGGTGTAGAGACTTCATTCAGGTTCATGCGTTGAAGCTAGTAGCTGAGTTGATCCGAGTCTCCTTGTGTAGAGGTGGAAATGGTGGTGCAATCGCGTGAGCCGGCTGGATTGTGCATGGAGCTGGCCGAGTTGGGATCGGAGCCGGCCAGATTGATTTGTGAGCCGGTGGCATCACCAGTTGGGCCGACGGTGTCATTCACGCCGCCGCCAGTTGGGCCAGAGGTTTGGGCCTCTCTGCCAGAAAAGCTGGTCGGCCCGGCCCAGCTGATCATCGGGCCGGCGGTACCGCTTTGCCCGGCAGACACGCCAAATGGCCCGGCTGTCTCGGGCAAGCTTTCAGGTCGGGCATTTTGGTCTTCTGGGTGGACAGACGATCTGATGTCCTCATCAACCAGCCTACCGGATGAGTCCAGAGGAGTCCAAATGGCTTGAGAAGCAAGTTAAGGAGCTCCTGGAGAAAGGCTATGTTCGAGAGAGCCTCAGTCCATGTGTCATACTGGTATTGCTAGTACCCAAGAAGGATGGGGCTTGGCGAATGTGCGTAGACTGCCGAGCCATCAACAACATCATAGTCAAGTACCGACATCCTATACCACGGCTGGATGACATGCTGGATGAGCTGAGTGGAGCCACGGTCTTCTCCAAGATAGACCTCAGGAGTGGATACCACCAGGTCAGAATGAAAGAAGGTGATGAGTGGAAGACTGCTTTCAAGACAAAGCAAGGGCTCTACGAGTGGACAGTCATGCCATTTGGCTTCACTAATGCCCCCAGCACCTTCATGGGGCTTATGAACCAAGTTCTTAGGGCGTATGAAACACCCCTTCCCGGACTTCTAGTCTGTAAAGGTTGTCCCCTTCCGGATTCCAAAAGAATCTGAGTTGAAACACCCTACCTGACCATCTTTAGGCTACGGTAAAGGCATTCTGGTTCATCCCACCTTCTAGGCGAGCTATGAGCATTGGATCTCACATTCCTCTTATTCCCATTTGAGGTTCAACTTTAGAATCTACGACTTTACCTAGCCATTTCTAAGATTGAATGCAATAGGCATTATCGTTATGCAGCGGAACCATTTTTTTTATTCTCACCTTTCTAGGTTCAAGTCATTCCCTTTACGCAGCAATACACTTAGGAGTCTAGATTCCATCTATCTGTAACCAAGTTAGAAGAATCTCACTACGCACCTTAGCCCATTCGTGTCGTGCACCATCAACAGAATCCACCCAAGGGCTGATTAGGTCAAACCGATCCCTTTGGTACTTAGTCATACAACCAACCATCCCCACAGACCAAGCACACAAAGAGACCGGGCTTTCCCCCATTCCCAATTCGTCCTTCTCGGACCGGATCTACTTTCGATGTCTTTAGGTCACTCTAACCTTGACCAAAGGACACACCTGGTCCGGCCAAAGGACAAACCTGGTCCGGCCAAAGGACACACTCGTTCTGGCCAATGGACACACCTGATCTCACCAATGGTCACACCCCATCTGGCCAAACGACACACCCATTCTAGCCAAAGGACACACCTGATCTAGCCAAAGGACACACCCGGCTTCCAATTGTAAGGGTCGCCCCAAGTCTGGCCAATGACACTCTCAGCCCGGTCATACGACACATCCGGCCAACCATCCGTCCAGAAGGGATCAGCCAACCCCCTGGCAAGCCAATCAATCGGATTGACGTACTTGGTCTGGCCACAGGGCATACCTAGTCGACTATCCAGCCGTGGAAGGGATCCCCCATTTCCTCTGGCCAGCCGATCAATAGGACATTCCCCCATGTGTGTAAGTGTGTGTGTGTGTGTTTCTCTATGTGTGTGTGGTTATCTGTTTGTATCCCTGTGAATTTTTTCTGTCCCCCTTAGACCACGAAATCCCTTCCTATATATAGGAATCTAGAGTCACATTCCATCGGACACAACCATTCATTCGCATCTTTTCTCGTTCAATCTCCACCATCCATTTGGATTGGAGATTGGGTCACATCTCTTGGTGAATGGGCATCTCTCCGCCAAGAGACACTCCTTTTCACCCATTGGACATGTCTTTTGGACATGCCCACTACCTCACTGCCCCAGCTCGAGATTTAGCTAGTTCGGTTCACCCAACTCAGTTAAGCTACTGGCCAGCTCACCCAGTTGTCAGCCAACTCGCCCAGCTGTCGGCCAACTCGCCCAGCTGTCGGTCAACTTTCCCAGCTTTCGGCCAACTCGACCAGCTGTTGGTCAACTCGTCCAGCTCAGTTGAGCTTCCCAGCCACTAGCCGAGCTCAAAATGTTGCAGAACTTGAGCTACTATGGGCGGTTATAGGTCATCTTTTGCCAATATTCTAGGCCATGCCTATATTCCATCCCAATCCGACCATGATTCACCCCTAATGATCCTTATTGAGGATCAGGGGTGTTAAACGGTATCCCATCTGCGGGTCAGGGTTGTTACAATCTCCCCAACTTAATAGGAATTCGTCCTCGAATTCGGTGGTTGTTGAATATTATTCCATTACCTTAATGATGAGGACATCAGGTCGTACATCCAGCCAGGAGACCAGACTGGCCGACCAGGAAGCTTGCCCCAGACAGCAGGACCATCTGGCGCGCCTGCCGGACCAGACAGTACCGCCGGACCCTCGACCTATAGGACCAGACCAGTCAACATCGCCGGCGGAGAGGCCCAAGCTTCCGGCACACTTGATGGGGACGTGAATGACACCGTCGGTCCCCCTGATGACACCGCCGACTCCGGGATCAACTTGGCCGGTCCTGAAGTCATTCCGGCCAGTACCGCGCATAATCCAGCCGGTACAGGCCATCCAGCCGAGTACACGCACACTTCCACTTCTACACAAGAGGACTCGGACCAAATGAGCTACCAGCTCCAGGACATGCACTTAGAGGAAGTATCTACACCAGTGGTACCTCCAGGAGCAATGACAAGAAGCAGATCAAGAGCACTCTTCCACAAATTCAGCTTATGGGTCGACAAGCTTCTAGAGGAAGAGCAGCTAAGGACAATGGGCCAGAAGAGCAAATTAGAGTCCAAAGGCTTCTCAACAACACAAGGAACATCAGAGACTTGGGCTTTAGTGGCAAGAGAGGTCAGGGCCCAAAGATATTTAACCCTACTCCAAGTCGAAGACTAGGAGCAAGGCGCGTGCATGCCACAAGGACGGCCACCTTCCATTTCTTGGCCGTGAGGTGAGTTAAGGTAAGTTTACATTCGAATATATGCCTCTTTCTGTTTTGCAGGGTAGGATCTAGTTGCTTTACATTTTTGAGTCAAGAACATTTTAGGAATAGGTCCTTTTTCGGTTATGCACTTTTGTATCTTTTCCTTTTGTGCACTTTTGTAAACTTTCCTTTTTCTTTATTTGTGTCGACCCTAGAAGGTCAAGCTGTCGAGCATATTAATAAGGCTCCTTCCAGCATTGTAGTTCGACAACCTTTTTGCTAATTAATAAAGATCGAATTTTCTTTACAAGTTATTCTCTCAAAGAAGCTTGTGCGCTTAGAACCTAGTTGAGACCAGCCCTCCTAGCTCTAAGTTTGTGATTTATCACGAGGTTCATCACCCCTCGTGTGGTTCACTTCACCCTTCCATCTTTACCAACCAGAAAACCCCTATCCAGAAGCCTAAGGTTGAGTTTCTCACCTAATCTTCTACAAACAGCCCACGCGCATACATCCTTGAATCAAGGCTTGTATCATTTTGGTATCAGAGCTTAAAGCTCCTAAACCAGGTTGTTTCTATCCTTTTGCTTGTTTTGTTTTGTGTTCTTGCATTAGTTTAAGTCGCATTCAAGAAAAATCAAAAAAATAACTCAAACTCCAAACCGAGTGCATCTAGCCTCCTACGTGTATCACTAGGGTTTAGATTCACTTTTTGCATTGCATACACGTTTTCCTTTTTGTTTAATTCATATTTCCATTAGTTTTAAGTTAAATTAAAAAGAAAACAAAAAAGAAAAGAAAAGAAAATAGGAAAATACACAAAAGAATTCGAATTGGACAGCTAGCACAAGTTGTCTAGGAAGTTTCCTTTTTTTCGAATTTCCTTTCCTTAGGATTTTCCTTTTTGCATTTTTTTCAAATCCCATATAAAAAGAAACTCTCCTAATAATTTAGGAGCACCCTAATTATCTTCTTTCTTTGTAGCACACCATG
Organism: Pugionium dolabratum; assembly: GCA_018901945.1. Classification (NCBI taxonomy): domain Eukaryota; kingdom Viridiplantae; phylum Streptophyta; class Magnoliopsida; order Brassicales; family Brassicaceae; genus Pugionium; species Pugionium dolabratum. The sequence continues at coordinate 53,972 of JAEVFF010001359.1, read as the reverse complement.
GGAGAAGAGAATAGAGACGCAGCTGAAGCCATGATGGCCATGTTCACCACACTCCAAACACAACTCGCATCCATAGGCGAGAGGTTGGAGCGCGTGAAGAGACCAGTAAGATTCCAGGCCATAAGGCACGTGAGAGCTGAGCCAGATCGTCCTGAGGGTCCTGAGTACCTTAGGACACGGCACGAACAGGAGGAAGCCCAGCCAGATGGAGATGAGGACACGCAACCTCATAACTATCACCATAGGCCGAGAGGACCTCCACGGCAACCAGAGGCAGAAAATGATGGCTTTGAGCCATATGGTCTTCACCAGAGACCAAGAATGCCTCCTAGACATCATGAGGATGGAGATGAACACACATATAACCGGGTAATTCATCCTGATGTT
>JAEVFF010001359.1:37880-52223 GCA_018901945.1 Pugionium dolabratum | reverse complement strand
GCATAGAACCCCAGATTGATCTAGTGCCCGGAGCAGCCCTGCCCAACCGGCCAGCCTACCGGATGAGTCCAGAGGAGTCCAAGAAGCTTGAGAAGCAAGTCAAGGAGCTCCTGGAGAAGGGATATGTTCGAGAGAGCCTCAGTCCATGTGCTGTACCAGTGCTACTAGTGCCCAAGAAGGATGGGACTCGGCGCATGTGCGTGGACTGCCGAGCAATCAACAACATCACAGTCAAGTATAGGCATCCAATACCACGACTGGATGATATGCTAGATGAGCTGAGTGGAGCCACGGTCTTCTCCAAGATAGACCTCAAAAGTGGATACCACCAGGTAAGAATGAAGGAAGGTGATAAGTGGAAGACTGCTTTCAAGACAAAGCAAGGGCTCTACGAGTGGACAGTCATGCCATTTGGCTTGACTAATGCCCAAGCACCTTCATGCGCCTTATGAACCAAGTTCTTAGGGCGTACATCAGTAAGTTCGTAGTAGTTTATTTTGATGACATACTTGTTTATAGTAAGTGCCTACGGAAACACCTCACACATCTTGAGATGGTCCTTAAAACCCTTCGACAAGAAGAGCTTTATGCCAATCTCAAGAAGTGCACCTTTTGTACTGATAAGCTTGTCTTTTTAGGTTTTGTTGGGAGTTCACAGGGCCTACAGGTTGATGAGGAGAAGATTCGAGCCATACAAGAATGGCCAACACCAGGAAACATCAGCCAAGTAAGGAGCTTCCACGGACTGGCCATCTTCTATAGGAGATTCGTGCCCAACTTCAGCAGTATTGCCTCACCATTGACGGCAGTAGTGAAGAAGAACGTGGGGTTCAGCTGGGGAGAAGCTCAGGAGAAGGCATTCCAGGCCTTGAAGGACAGCCTTACACATGCACCAGTGCTAGTCCTGCCCGACTTCAAAAAGACGTTTGAAGTGGAGTGTGATGCCTCTGGAATAGGCATAGGAGCAGTGCTAACCCAAGGAGGGAGACCAGTGGCATACTTCAATGAGAAGCTAGGTGGTGCCTCACTGAACTACCCCACTTATGACAAGGAGCTTTATGCCCTTGTCCGAGCATTGGAGACTTGGAAGCATTACTTGCTGTCCAAGGAGTTTGTGATCCACACTGATTATGAGACTCTCAAACACCTCAGAGGGCAAACCAATCTCAAGAGGAGACATGCCAGGTGGATGGAGTTCATAGAGACCTTCCCTTACATCATCAAGTACAAGAAGGGCAAAGACAATGTGGTAGCCGATGCACTATCAAGGAGGTTTGCCTTGATATCAACCATGGAGGCAAAAGTCCTAGGATTCGAGCACATCAAGGAGCTATACAAGGATGATCCTGACCTTGCTGAGAGCTACAAGGAGTGTAGCACAGGGAGTCATGGCAAATTCTACATCCATGAGGGATTCTTGTTCCGAGAAAGGAGGCTGTGCATACCACAAGGATCACTCAGGGAGCTTATCATCCGAGAAGCTCATGGAGGAGGACTCATGGGCCACTTTGGTGTCGACAATACTCTAGCAGTGGTCAAGGAGCACTTCTACTGGCCACACATCAAGAGGACAGTAGAAGCTCATTGTGCAAGATGCACCACTTGCAAGAAGGCAAAGTCCCGAGTGCAACCTCACGGGTTGTATCTCCACTGCCCATACCTACACATCCATGGGTGGACATCTCAATGGACTTTGTTCTAGGTCTGCCCAAGATCAACCACAAAGATGCAATCTTTGTAGTGGTAGACAGATTCTCCAAGATGACACACTTCATTTCGTGTGCCAATGTCAATGATGCCATGCAAACAGCTGAGCTGTTCTTCAGGGAGATAGTACGGCTTCATGGAGTGCCAAGGACCATCGTATCAGACAGGGACACCAAGTTCCTCAACCATTTCTAGAGGACCCTTTGGTGAAAGCTAGGCACGAAGCTACTCTTCTCAACCACTTGCCATCCTCAAACCGATGGCCAAACTGAAGTTGTCAACAGGACACTATCAACTCTTCTCAGAACTACACTAGGGAAGAACCTAAAAACTTGGGTGGAGTGCCTGCCATTCATTGAGTTCGCCTACAACCGAGCCGTGCACTCAGCAACCAAGAAGACACTATTTGAAGTGGTATACGGCTTCAACTCTCTCACCCCATTGGAGCAAACACCACTACCACCAGCTGAGATGACCAACCTCAACGGAGCATCCAAAGCAGAGTTCATAAGGAGGTTACACCAGAAGGTAGCAGAAAACTTGGAGAAGAGGACCGGACAGTACGTGACTCATGCCAACAAAGGAAGAAAGGAGGTGATCTTTCAACCAGGCGATTGGGTGTGGCTACACCTACGGCAGGAGAGGTTCCCAAACCTAAGGAGTTCCAAGCTAGCACCAAGAGGAGATGGACCATTCAGAGTGCTCGAGAGGATCAACAACAACGCCTACCGGATCGAGCTACCAGGTGAGTTTAATGTGTCCAATACGTTCAATGTTACTGACTTGGCCCCTTTCCATGCAGATGAACCAGTTTTGAGGACAAAACCTACTGAAGAGGGAGGGAATGATGAGGACATCAGGTCGTACATCCAGCCAGGAGACCAGACTGGCCGACCAGGAAGCTTGCCCGAGACAGCAGGACCATCTGGCACGCCTGCCGGACCAGACAGTACCGCCGGACCCTCGACCTATAGGACCAGACCGGTCAACATCGCCGGCGGAGAGGCCCAAGCTTCCGGCACACTTGGTGGGGACGTGAATGACACCGCCGGTCCCCCTAATGACACCGCCGACTCCGGGATCAACTTGGCCGGTCCTGAAGTCATTCCGGCCAGTACCGCGCACAATCCAGCCGGTACAGCCGATCCAGCCGAGTACACGCGCACTTCCACTTCTACACAAGAGGACTCGGACCAAATGAGCTACCAGCTCCAGGACATGCACTTAGAGGAAGTCTCAACACCAGTGGTACCTCAAGGAGCAATGACAAGAAGCAGATCAAGGGCGCTCTTCCACAAATTCAGCTTATGGGTCAACAAGCTACTAGAGGAAGATCGACTAAGGACAATGGGCCAAAAATACAAGGAAGAGTCCAATAGCTTCTCAACAACACAAGGGACATCAGAGACTTGGGCTTTAGTGGCAAGAGAGGTCAAGGCCCAGAGATTTGTAACCCTACTCCAAGTCGAAGACTAGGAGCAAGGCGCGTGCATGCCACAATGACGGCCACCTTCCATTTCTTGGCCGTGAGGTGAGTTAAGGTAAGTTTACATTCGAATATATGCCTCTTTCTGTTTTGCAGGGTAGGATCTAGTTGCTTTACATTTTTGAGTCAAGAACATTTTAGGAATAGGTCCTTTTTCGGTTATGCACTTTTGTATCTTTTCCTTTTGTGCACTTTTGTAAACTTTCCTTTTATTTATTTGAGTCGACCCTAGAAGGTCAAGCTGTCGAGCATATTAATAAGGCTCCTTCCAGCATTGTAGTTCGACAACCTTTTTGATTATTAATAAAGTAGAACTTTTTCCTACAAGCTTTCTCTCAAGAGATCTTGTGCGCTTAGAACCTAGTTGAGACCAGCCCTCCTAGCTCTAAGTTTGTGATTTATCACGAGGTTCATCACCCCTCGTGTGGTTCACTTCACCCTTCCATCGTTTACCAACCAGAAAACCCCTATCCAGAAGCCTAAGGTTGAGTTTCTCACCTAATCTTCTACAAACAGCCCACGCGCATACATCCTTGAATCAAGGCTTGTATCAACCAAGTCATGTCCGGAGAGCTTTAGCCTCGAAGGATTTAATGTTGCTAGTGGTCTTTAAGGAGATTTTGAGTGTAGAAAAGGAACAGGTAGAGCTACCTCCTGAAGTAGCAGCTCTCCTCAACAAGTTCCAGGATATATTTCGAGAGGAGATACCAGCAGGCTTGCCTCCCCTACGCGGCATAGAGCACCAGATCGACCTTCTGCCCGGAGCAGCCCTGCCTAACCGGCCAGCCTACCAGATGAGTCCATAGGAGTCTAAGGAGCTTGAGAAGCAAGTCAAGGAGCTCCTGGAGAAAGGCTATGTACGAGAGAGCCTCAGTCCATGTGTCGTACCAGTGCTGCTAGTGCCCAAGAAGGATGGGACTTGGCGAATGTGCATGGACTGCCGAGCAATCAACAACATCACTATCAAGTACCGGCATCCAATACCACGGCTGGATGACATGCTAGATGAGCTGAGTGGAGCCACGGTCTTCTTCAAGATAGACCTCAAGAGTGGATACCATCAGGTCAGGATGAAGGAAGATGATGAGTGGAAGACTGCTTTCAAGACAAAGCAAGGGTTCTACGAGTGGACAGTCATGCCATTCGGCTTGACTAATGCCCCAAGCACCTTCATGCGCCTTATGAACCAAGTTCTTAGGGCGTACATCAGTAAGTCGTTGTAGTTTACTTTGATGACATTTTAGTTTACAGTAAGTGCTTAAGGGATCACCTCACACATCTTGAGTTGGTACTTAAAACCCTTCGACAAGAAGAGCTTTATGCTAATCTCAAGAAGTGCATCTTTTGTACTGATAAACTTGTCTTCTTAGGTTTTGTTGTCAGTTCACAGGGCTTACAGGTTGATAAAGAGCAGATTCGAGCCATCAAGAATGGCTAACACCGAGCAACATCAGCCAAGTGAGGAGTTTCCAAGGTCTGCCCTGCTTCTACAGAAGATTCGTGCCCAACTTCAGCAGTATTGCCTCACCATTGACAGCAGTAGTGAAGAAGAATGTGGGATTCAGCTGGGGAGAAGCTCAGGAGAAGGCGTTCCAGGCCTTGAAGGACAGCCTCACACATGCACCAGTGCTAGTCTTGCCCGACTTCAACAAGACATTTGAAGTGGAGTGCGATGCCTCTGGAATAGGCATAGGAGCGGTGCTGACTCAAGGAGATAGGCCAGTCGCATATTTCAGTGAGAAGTTAGGTGGTGCCTCACTGAACTATCCCACTTACGACAAGGAGCTTTATGCCCTAGTGCGAGCCTTGGAGACTTGGCACCATTACTTGCTTGTACAAGGAGTTTGTGATCCACACTGATCACGAGACTCTCAAACACCTCAGAGGGCAAACCAATCTCAAGAGGAGACATGCCAGGTGGATGGAGTTAATAGAGACCTTCTCGTACATCATTAAGTACAAGAAGGGCAAGGATAATGTGGTAGCCAATGCACTATCAAGGAGGTTTGCCTTGATATCCACCATGGAGGCAAAGGTTTTAGAATTCGAGCACATCAAGGACCTATATAAGGATGATCCTGACTTTGCTGAGAGCTACAAGGAGTGTGGCACAGGGAATCATGGCAAGTTCTACATCCATGAGGGGTTCTTGTTCTGAGAGAGAAGGCTGTGCATACCACAAGGATTGTTACGGGAGCTTATCATCCAAGAAGCTCATGGGGGAGGACTCATGGGCCACTTTTGTGTCGACAAGACACTAGCAGTGGTCAAGGAGCACTTCTACTGGCCACACATCAAGAGGTCAGTAGAGGCCCATTGTGCAAGGTGCATCACTTGCAAAAAGGCGAAGTCCCGAGTGCACCCTCACGGGTTGTATCTCCCTCTGCCCATATGATACAAGCCTCGATTCAGGGCTTATATGCGAGTGGGCTGCTTGGAGAAGGTTAGGTGAGAAACTCGACCTTCCACTTCTTGGATAGGGGTTTTTGGGTTGGTATTCGATGGAAGGATGAAGTGAACCACACGAGGGGTGATGAACCTCGTGATAAATCAGAAACTTAGAGCTAGGAGGGCTTGTCTAAACTAGGTTCTAAGCGCACAAGATTCTTAGAGAGAAAACTTGTAAGAAAATTCGCACTTTATTAATATCAAAAAGGTTGTCGAACTACAATGCTGGAAGGAGCCTTATTATTATGCTCGACAGCTTGACCTTCTAGGGTCGACTCAAAGAAAGAAAATGAAAGTTTACAAAAGTGCACAAATGGAAAATATACAAAAGTGCATAACCGAAAAAGGACCTATTCCTAAAATGTCGTTGACTCAAAAATGTAAACAATCTAGATCCTACCCTGCAAAACAGAAAGAGGCATATATTCGAATTGAAGCTTACCTTACTGATACAAGCCTTGATTCAAGGATGTATGCGCGTGGGCTGTTTGTAGAAGATTAGATGAGAAACTCAACCTTAGGCTTCTGGATGGGGGGTTTTCAGGTTGGTAAAAGATGGAAGGGTGAAGTGAACCACAGGAGGGGTGATGAACCTCGTGATAAATCACAAACTTAGAGCTAGGAGCGCTGGTCTCAACTAGGTTCTAAGCGCACAAGCTTCTTTCAGAGAATAACTTGTAAAGAAAATTCGATCTTTATTAATTAGCAAAAAGGTTGTCGAACAACAATGCTGGAAGGAGCCTTATTAATATGCTCGACAGCTTGACCTTCTAGGGTCGACTCAAACAAATAAAAGGAAAGTTTACAAAAGTGCACAAAAAGGAAAAGATACAAAAGTGCATAACCGAAAAAGGACCTATTCCTAAAATGTTCTTGACTCAAAAATGTAAAGCAACTAGATCCTACCCTGCAAAACATAAAGAGGCATATATTCGAATGTAAACTTACCTTAACTCACCTCACGGCCAAGAAATGGAAGGTGGCCGTCCTTGTGGCATGCACGCGCCTTGCTCCTAGTCTTCGACTTGGAGTAGGGTTAAATATCTTTGGGCCCTGACCTCTCTTGCCACTAAAGCCCAAGTCTCTGATGTTCCTTGTGTTGTTGAGAAGCCTTTGGACTCTAATTTGCTCTTCTGGCCCATTGTCCTTTGCTGCTCTTCCTCTAGAAGCTTGTCGACCCATAAGCTGAATTTGTGGAAGAGTGCTCTTGATCTGCTTCTTGTCATTGCTCCTGAAGGTACCACTGGTGTAGATACTTCTTCTAGGTGCATGTCCTGGAGCTGGTAGCTCATTTGGTCCGAGTCCTCTTGTGTAGAAGTGGAAGTGCGCGTGTACTCGGCTAGATCGGCTGTACCGGCTGGATTGTGCGTGGTACTGGCCGGAATGACTTCAGGGCCGGCCAAGTTGATCCCGGAGTCGGCGGTGTCATCAGAGGGACCGGCGGTGTCATTCACGTCCCCACCAAGTGTGCCGGATGCTTGGGCCTCTCCGCCGGCAATGTTGACCGGTCTGGTCCTATAGGTCGAGGGTCCGGCGGTACTGTCTGGTCCGGCAGGCGCGCCAGATGGTCCTGCTGTCTCGGGCAAGCTTCCTGGTCGGCCAGTCTGGTCTCCTGGCTGGATGTACGACCTGATGTCCTCATCATTCCCTCCCTCTTCAGTAGGTTTTGTCCTCAAAACTGGTTCATCTGCATGGAAAGGGGCCAAGTCAGTAACATTAAACGTATTGGACACATTAAACTCACCTGGAAGCTCGATCCGGTAGGCGTTGTTGTTGATCCTCTCGAGCACTCTGAATGGTCCATCTCCTCTTGGTGCTAGCTTGGAACTCCTTAGGTTTGGGAACCTCTCCTGCCGTAGGTGTAGCCACACCCAATCGCCTGGTTGAAAGATCACCTCCCTTCTTCCCTTGTTGGCATGAGTCATGTACTGTCCGGTCCTTTTCTCCAAGTTCTCTGCTACCTTCTGGTGTAACCTCCTTATGAACTCTGCTTTGGATGCTCCGTTGAGGTTGGTCATCTCAGCTGGTGGCAGTGGTTTTTGCTCCAATGGGGTGAGAGGGTTGAAACCGTATACCACTTCAAATGGGGTCTTCTTGGTTGCTGAGTGCACGGCTCGGTTGTAGGCGAACTCAATGAATGGCAGGCACTCCACCCAAGTCATTAGGTTCTTCCCTAGTGTAGTTCTGAGAAGAGTTGATAGTGTCCTGTTGACAACTTCAGTTTGGCCATCGGTGTGAGGATGGCAAGTGGTTGAGAAGAGTAGCTTCGTGCCTAGCTTTCTCCAAAAGGTCCTCCAGAAATTGCTGAGGAACTTGGTGTCCCTATCTGATACGATGGTCCTTGGCACTCAATGAAGCCGTACTATCTCCTTGAAGAACAGCTCAGCTGTTTGTGTGGCATCATTGACATTGGCACATGGGATGAAGAGTGCCATCTTGGAGAATCTGTCCACCACTACAAAGATTGCATCTTTGTGGTTGATCTTGGGCAGACCTAAAACAAAATCCATTGAGATGTCCACCCATGGATGTGTTGGTATGGGTAGTGGGAGATACAACCCGTGAGGTTGCACTCGGGACTTTGCCTTCTTGCAAGTGATGCATCTTGCACAATGAGCTTCTACTGTCCTCTTGATGTGTGGCCAGTAGAAGTGCTCCTTGACCACTGCTAGAGTCTTGTCGGCACCAAAGTGGCCCATGAGTCATCCTCCATGAGCTTCTCGGATGATAAGCTCCCTTAATGATCCTTGTGGTATGCACAGCCTTCTTTCTCGGAACAAGAATCCCTCATGGATGTAGAATTTGCAATGACTCCCTGTGCCACACTCCTTGTAGCTCTCAGCAAAGTGAGGATCATCCTTGTATAGATCCTTGATGTGCTCGAATCCTAGGACCTTTGCCTCCATGGTTGATATCAAGGCAAACCTCCTTGATAGTGCATCGGCTACCACATTGTTTTTGCCCTTCTTGTACTTGATGACGTACGGGAAGGTCTCTATGAACTCCATCCACCTGGCATGTCTCCTCTTGAGATTGGTTTGCCCTCTGAGGTGTTTGAGAGTCTCGTGATCAGTGTGAATCACAAACTCCTTGGACAGCAAGTAATGCTGCCAAGTCTCCAATGCTCGGACAAGGGCATAAAGCTCCTTGTCATAAGTGGGGTAGTTCAGTGAGGCACCACCTAGCTTCTAACTGAAGTATGCCACTGGTCTCCCTCCTTGGGTTAGCACTGCTCCTATGCCTATTCCAGAGGCATCACACTCCACTTCAAACGTCTTGTTGAAGTCGGGAAGGACTAACACTGGTGCGTGTGTAAGGCTGTCCTTCAAGGCCAGGAATGCCTTCTCCTGAGCTTCTCTGATACAAGCCTTGATTCAAGGATGTATGCGCGTGGGCTGTTTGTAGAAGATTAGGTGAGAAACTCAACCTTAGGCTTCTGGATGGAGGTTTTCTGGTTGGTAAAAGATGGAAGGGTGAAGTGAACCACACGAGGGGTGATGAACCTCGTGATAAATCACAAACTTAAAGCTAGGAGGGCTGGTCTCAACTAGGTTCTAAGCGCACAAGCTTCTTTGAGAGAATAACTTGTAAAGAAAATTCGATCTTTATTAATTAGCAAAAAAGGTTATCGAACTACAATGCTGGAAGGAGCCTTATTAATATGCTCGACAGCTTGACCTTCTAGGGTCGACACAAATAAAGAAAAAGGAAAGTTTACAAAAGTGAACAAAAGGAAAAGATACAAAAGTGCATAACCGAAAAAGGACCTATTCCTAAAATGTTCTTGACTCAAAAATGTAAAGCAACTAGATCCCACCCTGCAAAACAGAAAGAGGCATATATTCGAATGTAAACTTACCTTAACTCACCTCACGGCCAAGAAATGGAAGGTGGCCGTCCTGGTGGCATGCACGCGCCTTGCTCCTAGTCTTCGACTTGGAGTAGGGTTACAAATCTCTGGGCCTTGACCTCTCTTGCCACTAAAGCCCAAGTCTCTGATGTCCCTTGTGTTGTGAGAAGCTATTGGACTCTTCCTTGTATTTTTGGCCCATTGTCCTTAGTCGATCTTCTTCTAGAAGCTTGTTGACCCATAGGCTGAATTTGTGGAAGAGCGCCCTTGATCTGCTTCTTGTCATTGCTCCTTGAGGTACCACTGGTGTTGAGACTTCCTCTAAGTGCATGTCCTGGAGCTGGTAGCTCATTTGGCCCGAGTCCTCTTGTGTAGAAGTGGAAGTGCGCGTGTACTCGGCTGGATCGCCTGTACCGGCTGGACTGTGCGCGGTACTGGCCGGAATGACTTCCGGACCGGCCAAGTTGATCCCGGAGTCGGCGGTGTCATCAGGGGGACCGGCGGTGTCATTCACGTCCCCACCAAGTGTGCCGAAAGCTTGGGCCTCTCCGCCGGCGATGTTGACCGGTCTGGTCCTATAGGTCGAGGGTCCGGCGGTACTGTCTGGTCCGGCAGGCGCGCCAGATGGTCCTGCTTTCTCGGGCAAGCTTCCTGGTCGGCCAGTCTGGTCTCCTGGCTGGATGTACGACCTGATGTCCTCATCATTCCCTCCCTCTTCAGTAGGTTTTGTCCTGAAAACTGGTTCATATGCATGGAAAGGGGCCAAGTCAAGAACATTAAACGTATTGGACACATTAAACTCACCTGGTAGCTCGATCCGGTAGGCGTTGTTGTTGATCCTCTCGAGCACTCTGAATGGTCCATCTCCTCTTGGTGCTAGCTTGGAACTCCTTAGGTTTTGGAACCTCTCCTGCCGTAGGTGTAACCACACCCAATCGCCTGGTTGAAAGATCACCTCCTTTCTTCCTTTGTTGGCATGAGTCACGTACTGTCCGGTCCTCTTCTCCAAGTTTTCGGCTACCTTCTGGTGTAACCTCCTTATGAACTCTGCTTTGGATGCTCCGTTGAGGTTGGTCATCTCAGCTGGTGGCAGTGGTGTTTGCTCCAATGGGGTGAGAGGGTTGAAACCATATACCACTTCAAATGGTGTCTTCTTGGTTGCTGAGTGCACGGCTCGGTTGTAGGCGAACTCAATGAATGGCAGGCACTCCACCCAAGTCTTTAGTTTCTTCCCTAGTGTNTGGCCTGAAATCTCACCGGTCTTTCCATGCGCTCCAACCTCTCGCGTATGGATGCGAGTTGTGTTTGGAGTGTGGTGAACATGGCCATCATGGCTTCGGTTGCTTCTCTATTTTCTTCTCCCATGGCGTTCTACAAAGAAATAAGACAAATTAGGATGCTCCTAAATTATTAGGAGGGTTTTCTTTTTATAAGGGGTTCGAAAAAATGCAAAAAGGAAAAATCCTAAGGAATGGAAATTCGAATAAAAGGAAAAAGGAAACTTTCTTGACAACTTGTGCTAGCTGTCCAATTCGAAATCTTTTGGGTATTTTCCTATTTTCTTTTCTTTTCTTTTTGTTTTCTTTTTAATTTAACTTAAAACTAATGGAAATATGAATTAAACAAAAAGGAAAACGTGTATGCAATGCAGAAAGTGAATCTAAACCCTAGTGATACACGTAGGAGGCTAGATGCACTCGGTTTGGAGTTTGAGGTTATTTTTTTATTTTTCTTGAATGCGACTTAAACTAATGCAAGAACAAAAAAACAAAACAGGCAAAAGGATAGAAACAACCTGGTTTAGGAGCTTTAAGCTCTGATACCAAAATGATACAAGCCTTGATTCAAGGATGTATGCGCGTGGGCTGTTTGGAGAAGGTTCGGTGAGAAACTCGATCTTAGACTTCTTGGATAGGGATTTTTGAGTTGGTATTCGATGTAGGGGTGAAGTGAACCACACGAGGGGTGATGAACCTCGTGATAAATCACAAACTTAGAGCTAGGAGGGCTGGTCTCAACTAGGTTCTAAGCGCACATGATTCTTGAGAGAAAACTTGTTGGGGAAAAAAGTTCTACTTTATTAATATCAAAAAGGTTGTCGAACTACAATGCTGGAGGGAGCCTTATTAATATGCTCGACAGCTTGACCTTCTAGGGTCGACTCAAACAAAGAAAAGGAAAGTTTACAAAAATGCACAAAAGGAAAAGATACAAAAGTGTATAACCGAAAAAGGACCTATTCCTAAAATGTTCTTGACTCAAAAATGTAAAGCATCTAGATCCTACCCTGAAAAACAGAAAGAGGCATATATTCGAATTGAAACTTACCTTAACTTACCTCACGGCCAAGAAATGGAAGGTGGCCGTTCTTGTGGCATGCACGCGCCTTGCTCCTAGTCTTCGACTTGGAGTAGGGTTAAATATCTTTGGGCCCTGACCTCTCTTGCCCCTAAAGCCCAAGTCTCTGATGTTCCTTGTGTTGTTGAGAAGCCTTTGGACTCTAATTTGCTCTTCTGGCCCATTGTCCTTAGATGATCTTCCTCTAGGAGCTTGTCGACCCATAAGCTGAATTTGTGGAAGAGTGCCCTTGATCTGCTTCTTGTCATTGCTCCTTGAGGTACCACTGGTGTAGATACTTCTTCGAGGTGCATGTCCTGGAGCTGGTAGCTCATTTGGTCCGAGTCCTCTTGTGTGGAAGTGGAAATGCGCGTGTACTCGGCTGGATTGGCTGTACCGGCTGGATTGTGCGCGGTACTGGCCGGGATGCCTTCAAGACCGGCCAAGTTGATCCCGGAGTTGGCGGCATCACCAGAGGGACCGGCGGTGTCATCCACGTCCCCACCAAGTGTGCCAGAAGCTTGGGCCTCTCCGCCGGCGATGCTGACCGGTCTGGTCCTATAGGTCGAGGGTCCGGCGGTACTGCCTGGTCCGGCAGACGTGCCAGATGGTCCTGCTGTCTCGGGCAAGCTTCCTGGTCGGCCTGTCTGGTCTCCTGGCTGGATGTACGACCTGATGTCCTCATCATATTGCCTCACCATTGACGGTAGTAGTGAAGAAGAACGTGGGATTCAGATGGGTAGAAGCTCAGGAGAAGGCGTTCCAGGCCTTGAAGGACAGCCTCACACATGCACCAGTGCTAGTCCTGCCCGACTTCAACAAGACATTTGAAGTGGAGTGTGATGCCTCTGGAATAGGCATAGGAGCGGTGCTAACCCAAGGAGGAAGGCCAGTGGCATACTTCAGTGAGAAGTTAGGTGGTGCCTCACTTAACTACCCCACCTTCGACAAGGAGCTCTATGCCCTAGTCCGAGCCTTGGACACTTGGCAGCATTACTTGCTGTCCAAGAAGTTTGTGATCCACACTGATCAGGAGACTCTCAAACACCTCAGAGGACAAACCAATCTTAAGAGGAGACATGCCAGGTGGATGGAGTTCATAGAGACCTTCCTGTACGTCATTAAGTACAACAAGGGCAAGGATAATGTGGTAGCCGATGCACTATCAAGGAAGTTTGCTTGTATATTCACCATGGAGGCAAAGGTCTTAGGATTCTACAACATCAAGGACCTATATAAGGATGATCCTGACTTTTCTGAGAGCTAAAAGGAGTGTGGAACAGGGAGTCATGGCAAGTTCTACATCCATGAGGGGTTCTGATACAAGCCTTGATTCAAGGATGTATGCGCGTGGGCTGTTTGGAGAAGTTTAGGTGAGAAACTCGACCTTAGACTTCTTGGATAGGGGTTTTTGGGTTGGTATTCGATGGAAAGGTGAAGTGAACCACACGAGGGGTGATGAACCTCGTGATAAATCACAAACTTAGAGCTAGGAGGGCTGGTCTCAATTAGATTCTAAGCGCACAAGATTCTTGAGAGAAAACTTGTTGGGGAAAAAGTTCTATCTTTATTAATATCAAAAAGGTTGTCGAACTACAATCCTGGAAGGAGCCTTATTAATATGCTCGACAGCTTGACCTTCTAGGGTCGACTCAAACAAATAAAAGGAAAGTTTACAAAAGTGCACAAAAGGAAAAGATACAAAAGTGCATAACCAAAAAAGGACCTATTCCTAAAATGTTCTTGACTCAAAAATGTAAAGCATCTAAATCCTACCCTGCAAAACAGAAAGAGGCATATATTCGAATTGAAACTTACCTTAACTTACCTCACGGCCAAGAAATGGAAGGTGGCTGTCCTTGTGGCATGCACGCGCCTCGCTCCTAGTCTTTGACTTGGAGTAGGGTGAAAAATCTTTGGGCCCTGACCTCTCTTGCCACTAAAGCCCAAGTCTCTGATGTTCCTTGTGTTGTTGAGAAGCCTTTGGACTCTAGTTTGCTCTTCTGGCCCATTGTCCTTAACTGATCTTCCTCTAGGAGCTTGTCCACCCATAAGCTGAATTTGTGGAAGAGTGCCCTTGATCTGATTCTTGTCATTGCTCCTGGTGGCACTACTGGTGTGGATACTTCCTCTAGATGCATTTCCTGAAGCTGGTAGCTTATCTGGTCCGAGTTTCCTTGTGTGGAATTTGAATTTCTCGTGCACTCGGCTGGATCGGCTGTACCGGTTGGACTGTGCGAGGTACTGACCGGAATGCATTCAGGTCCGGCCGAGTTGATCCCGGAGTTGGTGGCATCACCAAGGGGACCGGCGGTGTCATCCACATCCCCACCAAGTGTGCCGGAAGCTTGGGCCTCTCCGCCGGCAATGCTGGTTGCTCTGGTCCTATTGGTCGAGGGTCCGGCGGTACTGCTTGGACCGGCAGGCGTGCCAGATGGCCCGGCTGTCTCGGGCAAGCTTCCTGGTCGGCCAGTCTGGTCTCCTGGCTGGATGTACGACCTGATGTCCTCATCAA
>JAEVFF010001359.1:0-37740 GCA_018901945.1 Pugionium dolabratum | reverse complement strand
CACGTCCCCACCAAGTGTGCGGGAAGCTTGGGCCTCTCCGCCGGCAATGCTGGTTGCTCTGGTCCTATTGGTCGAGGGTCCGGCGGTACTGCTTGGACCGGCAGGCGTGCCAGATGGCCCGGCTGTCTCGGGCAAGCTTCCTGGTCGGCCAGTCTGGTCTCCTGGCTGGATGTACGACCTGATGTCCTCATCACCACCCAAGGGCTGATTAGGTCAAACCGATCCCTTTGGTACTTAGTCATACAACCAACCATCCCCACAGACCAAGCACACAAAGAGACCAGGCTTTCCCCCATTCCCGATTCTTCCTTCTCGGACCGGATCTATTTTCAATGTCTTTAGGTAACTCTAACCTTGACCAAAGGACACACCTGGTCCGGCCAAAGGACACACTCGTTCTGGCCAATGGACACACCTGATCTCGCCAACGGTCACACCCGATCTGGCCAAACGACACACCCATTCTAGCCAAAGGATACACCTGATCTAGCCAAAGGACACACCCGGCTTCCAACTGTAAGGGTCGCCCCAAGTCTGGCCAATGACACTCTCAGTCCGGTCAGACGACACATCCGGCCAACCATCCGTCCGGAAGGGATCAGCCAATCCCCTGGCAAGCCAATCAATCGGATTGACGTACTTGGTCTGGCCACAGAGCATACCTAGTCGACTATCCAGCCGTGGAAGGGATCGCCCATTTCCTCCGGCCAGCCGATCAATAGGACATTCCCCCATGTGTGTAAGTGTGTGTGTGTGTGTGTGGTTATCTGTGTGTATCCCTGTGACTTTTTTCTGTCCCCCTTAGACCACGAAATCCCCTCCTATATATAGGAATCTAGAGTCACATTCCATCGGACACAACCATTCATTCGCATCTTTTCTCGTTCAATCTCCACCATCCATTTGGATTGGAGATTGGGTCACATCTCTTGGTGAATGGGCATCTCTCTTCGCCAAGAGACACTCCTTTTCACCCATTGGACATGTCTTTTGGACATGCCCACTACCTCACAGCCCCAGCTCGAGATTTAGCTAGTTCGGTTCACCCAACTCAGTTAAGCTACTGGCCAGCTCACCCAGTTGTCAGCCAACTCGCCCAGCTGTCGGCCAACTCGCCCAGCTGTCGGTCAACTTGCCCAGCTGTCGGCCAACTCGCCCAGCTGTCGGTCAACTCATCCAGCTCAGTTGAGCTGCCCAGCCACTTGCCAAGCTCAAAATGTTGCAGAACTTGAGCTACTATGGGCGGTTATAGGTCATCTTTGGCCAATATTCTAGGCCATGCCTATATTCCATCCCAATCCGACCATGATTCACCCCTAATGATCCTTATTGTGGATCAGGGGTGTTAAACGGTATCCCATCTGCGGGTCAGGGTTGTTACAATCTCCCCCACTTAATAGGAATTCGTCCTCGAATTCGGTGGTTGTTGAATATTATTCCATTACCTTAACCACTTCAGAATTCTTGGCTTTTTGTTTCCTTTTATTCCCGAGTTTTCAACTCATCCAGTTGTGGTCTTGCAAGACTCCCTTCCTGAGTTTCAACTCATCTTATTTTCCTCGGTGCTTATCGTGGCTACATAGGCCTCGCACCCCTTCTCTTGCATCCGTTCTGACTGGATTGCTGAGTTTATCAAACTTCTCGAGGTGGGTTGGATCCCTTGGAACTCCAATCTCCCCCCCCCCCTCTTTTTCAAACCGAACTCGGCCCCTATGACACTCTAGGGTCGCCTTGTTCATTCCCAGCCAGTCCATACCCGAGATTACCTCGTAATTCTTGAGTTGGACGACTACCAAGTCGGCCGGAAAACTGACATTCCCAATCATAACCGGGATGTTCCGCACAATTTCCAGGGAATTCATTATTTGCCCTCCAGCCGTTTGTACTTTACTCATTCCAGAGATGGGTTCTCTTTGAATCCCACTCCCTTAAAACCATTCTGTCTTGCACCGGAATCAAATAGGACGTGTTTATCTACACTGCCCGACCTTGGCCCCTTCCTGACCAGATCAATTCATTTTCTGTTGACTCTCTAGGGTTATCTCTCGGTGCAAGACCACGCCTTAGGAACGTCCACCGTTCCTAATCGTATTAACTGGCCTCACCATAATTCCCTTTATAGTCTAACACTTTTCCCAACGGCCTTTTCCATTTATTTTTCCCAAATCCGAATCTGTACACGTGCCCATACACTAGATCATATGTAGTAGTTCAAGCTTTCGGTAAGTACATATTGGCTTTATCGACTTGCCTTAGGAAACTTTCTCAATTCCTAAGCACTAGTACTTACTGCCTCAACTTCCGTTCAACCATGAACTTCCCTACCTTTATCAAGATCTTTGGTACATCATCGAGTTGTTAAACTCTTCCCGTTTTTAAGGTTCCTCTCTTTGGATAGTTCATCTTGGCTCAGCAGATATTCCTTGGCAACTCACCTGGTTCCAAGAACGATATCCCTTCTTGCCTCAACTTCCAGTTAGTTTACCTTAAAACATACTGCACCATCCTTTGGGCAGTTTACTATTTGGCATTGAAGTTCTCTAAGTCATTTGCCACCATTTCCATTAATCGCGGTTTAACAATAAACCCGATCTTATAACCGACTTCAACCTATCAATGGTAATGTAACAAAGCCTTCGGTAAGTTTCATGGTAATCGTACAAGTTTCGGTGAGAACACTCAACTCCTGAGTGACTTCCCGATCCTACCTCAACTTCCGAACAGCAAAGATTATTACATTGATATGGTATAGTCTTTTTATTTCCTCAGATCATAGTCACCTATGATCACCGTTAAGTTGTTGGACTTTACCGGACTTCACCCTTGTCCTTTTAATCCGAGCCTTGGTCTATACAAGAATCAAGCATGCTCTGATACCACTTGAAACACCCCTTCCCGGACTTCTAGTCCGTAAAGGTTATCCCCTTTCGGATTCCCAAAGAATCCGAGTTGAAACACCCTACCTGACCATCTTTAGGCTACGGTAAAGGCATTCTGGTTCAGCCCACCTTCTAGGCGAGCTATGAGCATTGGATCTCACATTCCTCTTATTCCCATTTGAGGTTCAACTTTAGAATCTACAACTTTACCTAGCCATTTCTAAGATTGAATGCAATAGGCATTATCGTTATGCAGCAGAACCATTTTTATTATTCTCACCTTTCTAGGTTCAAGTCATTCCCTTTACGCAGCAATACACTTAGGAGTCTAGATTCCATCTATCTGTAACCAAGTTAGAAGAAGCTCACTACGCACCTTAGCCCATTCATGTCGTGCACCATCAACAGAATCCACCCAAGGGCTGATTAGGTCAAACCGATCCCTTTGGTACTTAGTCATACAACCAACCATCCCCACAGACCAAGCACACAAAGAGACCGTGCTTTCCCCCATTCCCAATTCGTCCTTCTCGGACCGGATCTACTTTCGATGTCTTTAGGTCACTCTAACCTTGACCAAAGGACACACCTGGTCCGGCCAAAGGACACACCTGGTCCGGCCAAAGGACACACCTGGTCCGGCCAAAGGACACACTCGTTCTGGCCAATGGACACACCTGATCTCGCCAATGGTCACACCCGATCTGGCCAAACGACACACCCATTCTAGCCAAAGGACACACCTGATCTAGCCAAAGGACACACCCGGCTTCCAACTGTAAGGGTCGCCCCAAGTGATACAAGCCTTGATTCAAGGATGTATGCGCGTGGGCTGTTTGGAGAAGTTTAGGTGAGAAACTCGACCTTAGACTTCTTGGATAGGGGTTTTTGGGTTGGTATTCGATGGAAAGGTGAAGTGAACCACACAAGGGGTGATGAACCTCGTGATAAATCACAAACTTAGAGCTAGGAGGGCTGGTCTCAACTAGGTTCTAAGGGCACAAGTCTCTTGAGAGAATAACTTGTTGGGGAAAAGTTCTATCTTTATTAATATCAAAAAGGTTGTCGAACTACAATGCTGGAAGGAGCCTTATTAATATGCTCGACAGCTTGACCTACTAGGGTCGACTCAAATAGGAAAAGGAAAACTTACAAAAGTGCATAAAAGGAAAAGATACAAAAGTGTATAATCGAAAAAGGACCTATTCCTAAAATGTCTTTGACTCAATAAAAGTAAATATTCTAGATCCTACCCTGCAAAACAGAAAGAGGCATATATTCGAATTGAAACTTACCTTAACTTACCTCATGGCCAAGAAATGGAAGGTGGCCGTCCTTGTGGCATGCACGCGCCTTGCTCCTAGTCTTCGACTTGGAGTAGGGTTAAGAATCTTTGGGCCCTGACCTCTCTTGCCACTAAAGCCCAAGTCTCTGATGTCCCTTGTGTTGTTGAGAAGCCATTGGACTCTTCTTTGCATTTTTGGCCCATTGTCCTTAGTCGATCTTCCTCTAGGAGCTTGTCGACCCATAAGCTGAATTTGTGGAAGAGTACCCTTGATCTGCTTCTTGTCATTGCTCCTTGAGGTACCACTGGTGTAGATACTTCTTCTAGGTGCATGTCCTGGAGCTGGTAGCTCATTTGGTCCAATTCCTCTTGTGTGGAAGTGGATATGCGCGTGTACTCGGCTGGATCGGCTGGATTGTGCGCGGTACTGGCCGGGATGCCTTCAGGACCGGCCAAGTTGATCCCGGAGTTGGCGGCATCACCAGAGGGACCAGCGGTGTCATCCACGTCGCCACCAAGTGTGCCGGAAGCTTGGGCCTCTCCGCCGGCAATGCTGGTTGCTCTGGTCCTTGTGGTCGAGGGTCCGACGGTACTGCTTGGGCCGGCAGGCGTGCCAGATGGTCCGGCTGTCTCGGGCAAGCTTCCTGGTCGGCCAGTCTGGGCTCCTGGCTGGGTGTACGACCTGATGTCCTCATCACCAAGTCTGGCCAATGACACTCTCTGTCCGGTCATACGACACATCCGGCCAACCATCCGTCCAGAAGGGATCAGCCAACCCCCTGGCAAGCCAATCAATCGGATTGACGTACTTGGTCTGGCCACAGGGCATACCTAGTCGACTATCCAGCCGTGGAAGGGATCGCCCATTTCCTCCGGCCAGCCGATCAATAGGACATTCCCCCATGTGTGTAAGTGTGTGTGTGTGTGTCTCTATGTGTGTGTGGTTATCTATGTGTATCCCTGTGACTTTTTTCTGTCCCCCTTAGACCACGAAATACCTTCCTATATATAGGAATCTAGAGTCACATTCCATCGGACACAACCATTCATTCGCATCTTTTCTCGTTCAATCTCCACCATCCATTTGGATTGGAGATTGGGTCAAATCTCTTGGTGAATGGGCATCTCTCTTCGCCAAGACACACTCCTTTTCACCCATTGGACATGTCTTTTGGACATGCCCACTACCTCACTGCCCCAGCTCGAGATTTAGCTAGTTCGGTTCACCCAACTCAGTTAAGCTACTGGCCAGCTCACCCAGTTGTCAGCCAACTCGCCCAGCTGTCAGCCAACTCGTCCAGCTGTCGGTCAACTCGCCCAGCTGTCGGCCAACTCGCCCAGCTGTCGGTCAACTCGTCCAGCTCAGTTGAGCTGCCCAGCCACTTGCCGAGCTCAAAATGTTGCAGAACTTGAGCTACTATGGGCGGTTATAGGTCATCTTTGGCCAATATTCTAGGCCATGCCTATATTCCATTCCAATCCGACCATGATTCACCCCTAATGATCCTTATTGAGGATCAGAGGTGTTAAACGGTATCCCATCTGCGGGTCAGGGTTGTTACAGCGTACATCAGTAAGTTTGTAGTAGTATACTTTGATGACATACTTGATTACAGTAAATGCCTTCGGGAACATCTTACACATCTTGAGATGGTGTTTAAAATCCTTCGACAAGAAGAGCTTTATGCCAATCTCAAGAAGTGCACCTTTTGTACTGACAAGCTTGTCTTCTTAGGCTTTGTTGTGAGTTCACAGGGGTTACAGGTTGATGAGGAAAAGATTTGAGCCATACAAGAATGGCCAACACCGAGCAACATCAGCCAAGTAAGAAGCTTTCACGGCCTGGCCAGCTTCTACCGGAGATTTGTGCCCAAATTCAGCAGCATTGCCTCACCATTGACGGCAGTAGTGAAGAAGAATGTGGGGTTTAGATGGAGAGAATCTCAAGAGAAGGTATTCCAGGCCTTGAAGGACAGCCTCACGCATGCATCAATGCTAGTCCTGCCCGACTTCAACAAGACATTTGAAGTAGAGTGTGATGCCTCTGGAATAGGCATAGGAGCAGTGCTAACCCAAGGAGGAAGGCCAGTGGCATACTTCAGTGAGAAGTTTGGTGGGGCCTCACTGAATTACCCCACCTACGACAAGGAGCTCTATGCCCTAGTCCAAGCCTTGGAGACTTGGCAACATTACTTGTTGTCCAAGGAGTTTGTGATCCACACTGATCACGAGACTCTCAAACACCTTAGAGGGCAAACCAACCTCAAGAGAAGACATGCTAGGTGGATGGAGTTCATAGAAACCTTCCCTTACGTCATCAAATACAAGAAGGGCAAGGATAATATGGTAGTCGATGCACTATCAAGGAGGTTTGCTTTGATCTTTACAATGGAAGAAAAGGTCCTAGGATTTGAGTACATGTATAAGGATGATCCTGACTTTGCTGAGAGCTAAAAGGAGTGTGGCACTGGGAGTCATGGCAAGTTCTACATCCATGATGTGTTCTTGTTCCGGGAAAGGAGGTTGTGCATACCACAAGGATCTCAAAGAGATCTTATCACCCGAGAAGCTCATGGAGGAGGTCTTATGGGCCACTTTGGTGTTGACAAGACACTAACCATGGTCAAGGAGCACTTCTATTGGCCACACATCAAGAGCTCATTAGAAGCCCATTGTGCAAGATGCATCACTTGCAAGAAGGCGAAGTCCCGAGTGCACCCTCACGGGTTGTATCTCCCTCTGCCCATACCTACACATCCATGGGTAGACATCTCCATGGACTTCGTTCTAGATCTGCCCAAGATCAATCACAAAGATGATATCTTTGTAGTGGTGGACTGATTATCCAAGATGGCACATTTCATACCGTGTGCCAATGTTAATGATGCCACGCAAACGGCAGAACTGTTCTTCAGGGGGTAGTACGACTTCATGGAGTGCCAAAGACAATCGTGTCAGACAGAGACACAAAATTTCTCAGCCACTTTTTGAGGACCCTCTGAAGAAAGCTAGGCACGAAGCTGCTCTTCTCTACCACATGCCACCCTCAAACCGATGGCCAAACTGAAGTGGTCAACCGGACATGATCAATTCTTCTCAGGACCACACTTGGGAAGAACCTCAAGAAATGGGTGGAGTACCTGCCATTCATTGAGTTTTCTTACAACCGAGCAGTACATTCAGCCACAAAGAAGACCCCTTTTGAAGTGGTATATGGCTTCAACCCTCAAACGCCTTTGGAGCAAACACCACTGCCACCAACAGAAATGACCAACCTCAATGGAGCATCCAAGGCAAAATTTATCAAAAGATTGCACCAGAAGGTAGCAGAGAACCTGGAGAAGAGGACCGAGCAGTACATGACTCACGCCAACAAGGGGAGAAGAGAAATGATCTTTCAACCAGGCGATTGGGTGTGGCTACACCTACGGCAAGAGAGGTTCCCCAAAATAAGGAGTTCCAAGCTGGCCCACAGAGGAGATGGACCCTTCAGAGTGCTGGAGAGGATCAACAAAAACGCTTATCGGCTTGAACTTCCAGCTGAATTTAATGTTCGAGCACATTCAATGTGACTGATTTCGCTCCTTGCCTTGCAGATGAGCCAATTTTGAGGTCAAAAACTACTGAAGGGGGAGGGGATGATGAGGACATCAGATTGTCTGGCCGGCCAGAAGATCAAAATGGCCGACCAGAAGGCTTGCCCGAGACAGCCGGGCCATTTGGTGCGTCTGCCGGGCCAAGCGGTACCGCCGGCCCTACGATCAGCCGGGCTGGGCCGACCAACTACTCTGGCGGAGAGGCCCAAACCTCTGGCCCAACTGGCGGCGACGTGAATAACACCGCCGAGCCAGCTGGTGATGCCACCGGCCCACAAATTGATCTGGCCGGCTCCGATCTCAACTCGGCCAGCTCTACGCACAATCCAGCCGGCTCAAGCGATTGCACCACCATTTCCACCTCTACACAAGGAGACTCGGATCAACTCAGCTACCAGCTCCAAGGGATGCACCTAGATGAAGTCTCTACACCAGTGGTGCCACCAGGAGCCATGACAAGGAGCAGAACAAGGACATCTTCCACTAGTTCAGCTTGTGGGTAGACAAGTTCCTAGAAGGCCAACGACAAGGAGCATTGGGCCAAGGGTACAAGGAAGAATCCAAGGGCTTCTCAACATCTCAAAGGATTCCAGAGACTTGGGCTCTCAAGGAAAAAGAGGTTAAGGCCCAACATTTTGTAACCCCACTCCAAGTTGAAGACTAAGGCGCATGTGAGAACGGTCGGCCACCTTCCATTTCTTTGTCAAAAGGTAAGAAGGTGAATTTTCAATTATATACTTGCCTTTTTTGTTTTGCAGGGTAGGAATTAGTAGGTTTCCATTTATTGAGTCAACAGAAATTAGGTAGTTGTCCTTTTTCGATTATTTTCTTTTTGTAATTTTTCTTTATGCACTTTTGTATCTTTTCTATTTTTATTTTAGGTCGACCCTAGAAGGTCAAAGCTGTCGAGCATATTAATAAGGCTCCATCAGCATTGTATTTCGACAACTTTTTGATTATTAATAAAGAGAGCACTTTTTCTCTACGAGTTTTTCTCCTAAAACTCTATCGCTTAGAACCCTACTTGAGAGCAGCCCTCCTAGCCTCTAAGTTGTGATTTATCATGAGGTATTCCATCCCTTGTGTGGTTCACTTCACCCCACCACCTAATACCCACCAGAAAACCCCTTTTCACAAGCATAAGGCCGAGTTTTTCGCCTAATCTTCTCCAACCAGCTTGTGAGTGTTAAGGCCTTGATTCAAGGCTTGTATCAGTTTGCCCTCTAAGGTGTTTGAGAGTCTCGTGATCAGTGTGGATCACAAACTCCTTGGACAACAAGTAATGTTGCCAAGTCTCCAAGGCTTGGACGAGGGCATAGAGCCCCTTGTCATAGGTGGGTTAATTCAGTCAGACCCCACCTAACTTCTCACTGAAGTATGCCACTGGTCTAGGTGAGGCAATGTTGCTGAAGTTGGGCACAAATCTCCGGTAGAAGCTGGCCAGGCCGTGAAAGCTCCTTACTTTGCTGATGTTGCTCGGTGTTGGCCACTCTTGTATGGCTCGAATCTTTTCCTCATCAACCTGTAATCCCTGTGAACTCACAACAAAGCCTAAGAAAACAAGCTTGTAAGTACAAAAGGTGCACTTCTTGAGATTGGCATAAAGCTCTTATTGTCGAACGGTTTTAGGTGCCATCTCAAGATGTGTAAGGTGTTCCCTAAGGAATTTACTATAAACAAATATATCATCAAAGTACACTACTACAAACTTACTGATGTACGCCCTAAGAACTTGGTTCATAAGACGCATGAAGGGGCTTGGGGCATTAGTAAAGCCAAATGGCATGACTGTCCACTCGTAGAGGCCTTGCTTTGTCTTGAAAGCAGTTTTCCACTCATCACCTTATTTCATTATGACCTGGTGGTATCCACTCTTGAGGTCTATCTTGGAGAAGACTGTGTGATGGAGACATCAGGTCGTATGGCCGGCCAGGAGACCAGACTGGCCGACCAGGAAGCTTGCCCGAGACAGCCGGGCCATTTGGCGCGTCTGCCGCCCCAAGCGGTACCGCCGGGCCTTCGACCAGCCGGGCCGGACCGACCAACACTTCCGGAGGAGAGGCCCAAACCTCCGGCTCAACTGGTGGTGACGTGGATGACACCGCCGGTCCCATCAGAAAGCCTCGTGATAAATCACAACTTAGAAACTAGGAGGGTTGGTCTCAACTAGGGTTCTAAGCGATTAGAGTTTTTAGGAGAAAAACTCGTAAGAAAAAATGCTCTCTTTATTAATAATCAAAAACTTGTCGAACTACAATGCTGAAGGAGCCTTATTAATATGCTCAGCAGCTCTGACCTTCTAGGATCGACCCAAAAAAAAGGAAAAAATACAAAAGTGCAAAAAGGAAATATTACAAAAGGGAATAACCGTACAAAGGACATCTACTTAAATGTTCTTGAGTCAATAAATAGAAAACTACTAATTCCTACCCAGCAAAACAGAAAAGGTAAATATATAATTGAAAACTTACCTACTTACCATTCGGCCAAGAAATGGAAGGTGGCCGACCCTTGTTACACGCGCTTACTCTTCGATTTGAAATAGGGTTATGAAGTGTTGGGCCTTGACCTCTTTTGCCACGAGAGCCCAAGTCTCTGGAGTTCTTTGAGATGTTGAGAAGCCCTTGGATTCATCCTTGCATTCTTGGCCCAATGCTCCTTGTCGGTTGTCTTCTAGGAGCTTGTCTACCCACAAGCTGAACTTGTGGAAGAGTGCCATTGTTCTGCTCCTTGTCATGGCTCCTGGTGACACCACTGGTGTAAAAACTTCATCTAGGTTCATGCCTTGAAACTGGTAGCTGATTTGATTTGAGTCTCCTTGTGTAGAGGTGTAAATGGTTGTGTGAACGCTTGAGGCGGCTGGGTTGTGTGTAGAGCTAGCCGAGTTGAAATTGGAGCCGTCCAGATCGATTGGTAGCCGATGCACTAACAAGGAGGTTTGCTTTAATACTACAATAGAAGAAAAGCTCTTAGGATCTGAGAACATCAAGGACTTGTATAAGGATAATCTTGACTTTGCGGAGAGCTACAAGGAGTGTGGCACAGGGAGTCAAGGCAAGTTCTACAACCATGATGGGTTCTTGTTCCGGGAAAAACGGATGTGCATACCACAAGGATCTCTACGAGAGCTTATCACCCGAGAAGCTCATGGAGGAGGTCTTATGGGCCACTTTGGTGTTGAAAAAATACTAGCAGTGGTCAAGGAGCACTTCTATTGGCCACACATCAAGAGGTCAGTAAAAGCCCATTGTGAAAGGTGCATCACTTGCAAGAAGGCGAAGTCCCGAGTACACCCTCACGGGTTGTATCTCCCTCTGCCCATATCTACACATCCATGGGTAGACATCTCCATGGACTTCGTTCTAGGTCTGCCCAAGATCAACCACAAAGATGCTATCTTTGTAGTGGTGGACCGATTCTCCAAAATGGCACATTTCATACCATGTGCCAATGTTAATGATGCCACGTAAACAACAGAGCTGTTCTTTAGGGAGATAATACAACTTCATGGAGTGCCAAGGACAATCGTGTCAGATTGAGACACCAAATTTCTCAGCCACTTCTGGAGGACCCTCTAGAGAAAGCTAGGCACGAAGCTGCTCTTCTCTACCACATGCCACCCTCAAACCGATGGCCAAACTGAAGTGGTCAACCGGACATTTTCAACTCTTCTCAGGACCACACTTGGGAAGAACCTCAAGACTTGGGTGGAGTGCCTACCATTCATTGAGTTTGCTTACAACCGAGCAGTGCATTCAGCCACAAAGAATACCCCTTTTGAAGTGGTCTATGGCTTCAACCCTCAAACGCCTTTGAAGCAAATGCCACGGCCACCAGCAGAAATGACCAACCTCAATGGAGTATATAAGGCAGAATTCATCAAGAAGTTACACCAGAAGACAGCAGAGAACCTGGAGAAGAGGACCGGAAAGTACGTGACTCATGCCAACAAGGGAAGAAGAGAAATGATCTTTCAACCAGGCGATTGGGTGTGGCTACACCTACGGCAAGAGAGGTTCCCCAACCTAAGGAGTTCCAAGCTGGCCCCCAGAGGAGATGGACCATTCAGAGTGCTGGAGAGGATCAACAACAACGCCTACCGGCTTGAACTTCCAGGTGCGTTTAATGTATCTAACACATTCAATGTGACTGATTTAGCTCCTTTCCTTGCCGATGAGCTAGTTTTGAGGTCAAAACCTACTGAAGGGGGAGGGGATGATGAGGACATCAGGTTGAAGAGATGAATCCTTCTTCAGGAAATATAGGAAATGACATCGATGATCAAGTTGATGTAAGATACATTGGAAGAGGGCAGAAATTTTAGGGCAATTCGTTCAGCACAACCTATAAAAATCATCCAAATATTTCCTATTGGAGCACCAATGTTGAGAATCCTCAGGAATCAAGTCTAAATTTATAATCAGTCATTCCAGCCTAAGCAGAATTTTCAAGGTAACTTGTGACAGAAATTCCATAATAGAGGGCAAGGTAGCAATTTTGACAATGGTTTTCAGAAGACTTATCAAGCCCCAATTGCTACTCCAAATCCTCTCGATAGCAAGATTGAGATGACGTTCCAAAAAATCTTGAAGGGTAACAAAAGAATGTCCATGACATCACCGCTAAGGTTGCAAGTATGTGCAGGGATCTAAATGGCAAGTTTGAGGCCTTGTATGTGCATGTGAAGAAGTCTGATGTTCAGGTAGCTCAATTCTCAACAGTTGTAAAGACGGCACCAAACGCTCCCTAGGAAAAATTGATGTAAATTCGAGGAATCAATGTAGTGCAATGACGACCCTCGATGATATTAGAAATGTAGTTGATTTAAAAAAAGAGAGTAATTTGGATGCAGATTTGTCGAGATCAATCAGCCTAACAACAAGAATGATCGATCCTCAACAACGACAAAATTTGCAAGTTTTTTCAGGATCGTCCCAATCCCAAATAAATCAATTTGGACAAAATCTACAGTATGCATGCCATGAGGACATCTACAAGCTCCGAGCATCATTTCCTATTCCATCTAGACATTAGAAATTTTTTTGCCACCCACCAGTGCAGAAAAGTATGTTGGTTTCAACAAGATGGCAAGAAGAGCCCCTTCTAATACATCATTTGAGGATGCTTCTGAAATTTATCCATTGCGTCACACTACAAAAAAACTGCCAAAATGCCACTGCATTTTGCGACCACATATGTAGTCGCAAAATTTGCGACCACATTTGCCACGATTTTGCGACCAATTTGCCACTACGGATATCTATTCGCAAACGGTCGCAAAAGTGTGACTAAAACCTGTAGTCGCATATTGGTCGCAATACGCAACCATTAAGAGACTAAAATGCGACTGTTTTGCGAATGGTGTTTGCAGTCGCAAATTAGTGGCAAATTTTCCACTGATTTGCGACAACATGATCAAAATTTGAACTGCAATCACAAATCAGTCACAAAATAGCAACTAATTTGCGACCACATAGGGTAAATTCACATTTTTCCCTAAGTACTTTCCACATTTACAACTTCTATTTGCACTTTTAGGTAAGTACTAACCATTATAAGTAACTACATATATACAAAATCATATTTGTATTCATTTAAATTTTAGAGAACATTTGAAATGTATATAAGAGGTATAAGGTTGAGGAAATGTGTTAAGTGTTTTAGGTAAATGATTTGTAAATTTGGTAAATTTGGTAAATGTTGTTGTTTTCTTAGTAATTGAAGTTTCTACAACTTATAATCAAGTTATCAATCTTATATAATTCAATTTATTCACCAAAATCAAAAAGTTTAGGGTATTATTTGTGATTGCTTTACCACCACTTTGTCACTGCATTGAAAATGTGGTGGCAAATCAGTCACAATTATTACTTGTGGTCGCAAATCAGTGGCAAATTTGCCACTAATTTGTGTGACCACAAGATCGAAATTTGAACTGCAGTCACAAATCAGTCGCAAAATGGCGACTGATTTGCGACCACATAGGGTAAATTCATATTTTTCCCTAAGTATTTTTCACATTTACAACTTCTATTTGTATTTTTAGGTAAGTACTAACCATTATAAGTGACCACATATATACCAAATCATATTTGTATTCATTTAAATTTTAGAGAACATTTAAAATGTATATAAGAGGTATAAGTTTAAGGAAATGTGTTAAGTGTTTTAGATAAATGATTTGTAAATTTGGTAAATTTGGTAAATATTGTTGTTTTCTTAGTAATTGACGTTTGTACAACTTATAATCAAGTTATCAATCTTATATAATTCAATTTATTCACCAAAATAAAAAAATTAGGATTTAGGTTATTATTTGTAACTGCTTCTGCCACTACATTGAGAATGTGGTGGCAAATAAGTCACAATTATTATTTGTGATCGCAAATAATTGGCAAATTTGCCACTGATTTGCGACCACAGGATCAAAATTTGAACTGCGGTCATAAATCATTTGTAAAATAGTGACTGATTTGCAACAACATATGATAAATTAACATTTTCTCTAAGCCTTTTCTATATTTACAACTTATATTTGCATTTTTAGGTAAGTACAAACCATTATATGTGACCATATATATACAAAATCATATTTGTATTCATTTAAATTTTACAGAACATTTAAAATGTATATAAGACGTATAAGGTTAAGGAAATGTGTTTTTTAGGTAAATGATTTGTAAATTTGGTAAATTTGGTAAATGTTGTTGTTTTCTTAATAATTGAAGTTTGTACAACTTATAATCAAGTTATCAATCTTGTATAATTCAATTTATTCAACAAAATCAAAAAATTAAGGGTTTACCGTATTATTTGTGACTGATTTGCCACTACTTTGCCATTGCATTAAGAATATGGTGGCAAATCAGTCACAATTATTACTTGTGGTCGCAAATCAATGGCAAATTTTCCACTGATTTGCGACCATTGGATCAAAATTTAAACTGCATTCATAAATCAGTCGTAAAATAGCGGCTGATTTGCGACCACATGGGGTAAATTTACATTTTCATTAAGTATTTCCACATTTACAACTTTTATTTGCATTTTTAGGTAAGTACTAACCATTATAAGTAACCACATATATACAAAATCATATTTGTATTCATTTCAATTTTAGAGAACATTTGAAATGTATATAAGAGGTATAAAATTAAGAAAATGTGTGTGTTTTAGGTAAATGATTTGTAAAATTGGTAAATTTGGTAAATGTTGTTGTTTTCTTAGTAATTGAAATTTGTACAACTTATAATCAAGTTATCAATCTTATATAATTTAATTTATTTACCAAAATCAAATAATTTAGGGTTTAGGGTATTATTTGTGACTCATTTGTCACCACTTTACCACTGCATTGAGAATGTGGTGGCAAATCAGTCACAATTATTACTTGTGGTCACAATTCAGTGGAAAATTTGTCATTGATTTGCGACCAAAGTGTTTTTTTGAATAAATTAACCGTGATCGCAAATCAGTGGCAAATTTACCACTGATTTGCGACCACAAGTTTTTTCGAATAAATTAAACGTGGTCGCAAATCAGTGGAAAATTTGCCATTGATTTACGACCACAGATTTTTTTTTCCGAATGAATTAATCGTGGTCGCAAATCAGTGGCAAATTTCCACTGATTTTTCGACCACAAGTTTTTTTCCGAATTAATTAAACGTGGTCGCAAATCAGTAATTTGCCACTAATTTACGATCACAAGTTTTTTTTTGAATAAATTAACTGTGGTCGCAAATCAGTGGTAAATTTGCCAGTGATTTGCGACCACATGTTTTTTCCGAATAAATTAACTGTGGTCTCAAATCAGTCGCAAATTTGTCATTGATTTGAAACCACAATGTTTTTTTCGAATAAATTAATTGTCGTCGCAAATCAGTGGTAAATTACAAATTAATTTGGTGGGAGTTTGAAAGTTTTCGATTCCCATCAAATTAATTGGTGGTCGCAAATCAGTCGCAAATTTGCGACTAATTTGCGACCACATCATTAAACTGATTTGTGATCACATACGTGGTCGCAAAAAATTCTATAAATACATGATGGTTTTCCCTCTTTTTTCACAATTCAAACATTCTTAATTTCTAAAACCTCTCTAAACACTTATAAAACCTCTCCCAATCTAAAAACCACAAACACACAAATGGCAAGTAGTGATAGGTCGATGAGAGGCCGTGGAAGACGATCTATAAAATAATTAATTTAAACAAAATATTTTATATTTAATATTAAATATTATATTTATTATTAATTAATGAATAATATTAATATAATTAATGTTTTTAAAAATAATAATTAATTAAAATATTTTAAAATTTAAATTAAAAATTATTATTAAAAAATAATAATTTTTAATTTTAATTTCAAAATATTTTAATTAATTATTTAAAAAAAAAAATTTAATTCCGTCGTAGTCGCAAATCAGTCTCAAATCAGTCTCAATTTTTTGGGACCGATTTGTGACTACATAATGTTTTTTCGAATATTTTATAATCAGTCACAAATTAGTCATAAACTTTTGTGACTGATTTGCGACTGAGTATAATATGTAGTCGTAAATCAGTCACTAAAGTTTGTGACAGATTTGCGACCACATGAACCACTGTCGTCGCAAATCAGTCACAAACTTTTGTGACTGATTTGTGACTACGGGTTTTGCAACCATATACATAGTGGCAAAATTTGTTACTGAAAACCAGTCACAAAGTAGTCGCAAACGTAGTCGCCAATGATTGGTCGCAAATCAGTCGCAAATTGTACCACTCATGGACGCAAATCAGTCGCAAAATTGCGACTATAAATTTGCGACTACATTGCGTGGTCGCAAAGTAGTCGCAAATTCCATTTTTGCGACCACATGCGTGGTCGCAAAATCGTTGTTTTCTTGTAGTGTCAGTTTAAGTTCTGCAGAGAAATAGATGATGAGATAGAGGACCTCTATAACAAGGCAAGGAACCCAAACACAACATTGAAGAAAATTCCTAAGTTAAGTGATCCAGGGAAGTTTTGGTTTCCATGTTCAATTTGTGGGGTTGATTTTGATGACTTTTTATGCGACTTTGGTTCTTGCGTGAAAGTAATATCGGCCAATCTTGCAGCAAAGCTATAACTTTTTGGTGTCACACCTTCTCACAGGCCAATAGAGTTTGGTGACTCCTCATTTCAAACTCCACAAGATTCGATCCTCGATCTACTAGTTCAAGTATGAAATTGTCTTATTCCTACTGATTTGGAGGTTTTTAGATGAGAGATGGATCTACAATGCCGCTGATATTTGAACGATCCTTCTTAGCCACAGTAGGAGTTGTTGTTGATCTGTCAAATAAAAGGGTTTGTTTCACCAACATCGACAACAAGGTCTTCTATAAAAATGTACCTACGACAAGGTTTTCACATCTTATCTCATGTACTACCATATTTCCCAAAGATTTGTTGAATGCAAAATCAAGAGTCCATTGTGTAGACAAAGACGTGATCAAAGAAATCCCGAATGAAGATGATGCTATCACAGAAATGAAAGTTGTTCACAAGGCAAAGGTGAAAAACAAAGTCATGAGCGAAGGGATCAAGAGTGACCCTCATATATCATTAGTGTCTCAAAAGTGTGTTGGAAATAATATTGAGTACAAGATCAAATGTAAGGGGACTTGAAATTTTTGTGCTAAGGCTAGAGCGATTCTTACTCCTGAGATACATGGGAAATGTGAAGATGTTGTTAAGGACTTGATGAGCAGTATTCTGAAACTAAAGATGATGGATAATGGGACTTGTTTCATAGCGAGTTCCAGTGCTTACCCTCGCTGAAATCTGACAAAATCAAGATCGTGACTGTAAACAAGCGATTAATGGGAGGAAATCCATTGGTATCATTTCTTTTTTTTTTCTTTTTCTCTTTTTATGTATCTTCATTTTTCTCTTAATTTACTCTCACAAGGGGATGGTTTGAAGTAAGTCTGGGGGAGAATGTTTATTGATAACCTATTTTTCTTTTTTTCTTTGGTGTTTAAGTTAGTCTGCCTGTTTAAACTTTGGTTATTATTGTGTCTAAGTTTTTTTAACCATACTTTTGGAACTAAGTATTTGATCCTAAATTTTCCATTCTAAAACCTTTTGACCACAGACTTGCCTGTAAGCAAATCAACTTACCTAGGTGACCATACCACTTGAAAATTCAAATGATCCAACGCTAACATCAACCCGAATGAATTTAATATTCTCATCATGGGATTTTGTACACATTGAACTAGATTCACCCTTCTATGTGGTAAAGTATGGTTCTCCCCTCTCTTCCCTTCAAATTTTTAGATCTCTTATGCTGAATTAGATGTGATTTATGTGGAAATGAATCTGGATCAGGGCGTAAACTCGCATCCTTTAGATCTCATGAAAAATTGTTTCATAGGATGATCGATAAAAAAAATACAGTGATACCCTAAAAGTAGGGAGAAGTAGATCATCATGAGAAGGATTCGATAAAAATACAATGATACCCTAGAAAAGTAGAGAGAAATTGATCTTAGAGAAGTGATAAAAGAGAGAGGAAAAGAAACAGAAGTTGAAAAAAGAAACACAATAGGGATGAGTCTTTAAGGTTTTTTGATCGATACTCTCTTGATGAGGCTGCATGCTAAAGTTTATTAGGGGTTAGCAAGATGATTTTGGATTTCTTAGAGTACTTGTGGAATTGATTTGGTATTGTTGCTGAGCTTATGGCGAATACATGGAAGTGTTTGTCTAAAGTTGATGTTGTTTGATGTGGATTACATAGTTGGGATTGATGCATCGTTCTAAAGGTTATGTGGGTTTTTGAACTTCTAAGTTCCTTTTTGTACTTAGATTATATGTCTTGTTTGAGGACAAACAAAGAACTAAGTCTTGGGGAGTTAATGTGTTATGATTTTGACATATTTTAACCATTGTTTTGCATGTATCTTTGAGTCTTTATCAAGTATTTTTAGTCTTTTATGAGCTTTTACATGTTTTATGTCATATTGGATGAAAACAATCAATTTTGGAGAAATTAGAATGTAGGATTGAGTTGACTCATCTGCAGTTTGGTACTTTTTGAAAAACTTCCCACCATTGGATCAAGCTCAAACTTTGGCATAGGATAGAAATGAGTTGGCTTTGAGTTGCAAGTATTTTGAAGTCAATCCAACAGTTCAATCAAAAGTTATACTAGTTTCATAAAAACAGCCTAGTGATGTTCTGCAGAAAAATGGTTTGGGCCTAGATTTGGCCTAATTCGACTTTACAACTGTTTAAACGTTTTTTCAGCCACTTTTAGGGCCAAACTTTATTTATTTAAGGATTATTTTGGATTTTGTACTTGCAAACACTTTTGGAAGAGAAATCTTGACTTCACATCTTATTGAAAAATTTCTAAACCTTTTAACTCTTTATTTATATACTTCTATTATTTGACTATGATTTATTCATCATTATTCATGACTGAGTAGATTTATAGTTAGGTTTAAAGTTTTTCAAAGGGATTTCAGGAATCAGTAGATTAGGATACTAGAAGTAGAGATTTTCATATGGATCTTCATTTAGGTTGTTCTTATTGCTTAGTCTAACTTGATCAATTAAACTTCGATATTAGGATAAATCAAACGCATAAAAAATATTGTTAGGTTTCCTAAAAAAACTTAGATGAGCAAATTTTCCTTAACCAATGAAAGTTGATGTTAAGAAAATTTGTGAACATATTAGAACGTGAACAATTAATGTGTGTTTAAAAATCTAAATTCGAACGACAGTTTAGAACAATAGATTATTAGACACAATATTTTAGTGCAACGACAGTTGGCTAGGTAGACAGTCGTGTTCTAAATTCTACGCTACAATTAATCAAATCCCCAATAGAAACCCAATTAACGATACTGATTCCTTGCGAATTTCCCTGAATCTAATGTTTTCATATTATATGTTTACATCAATAAAAATTCTTGCCATTTATATTATTTTTCCATTAAACTCTCATATTTTCCTTTTTAACAAAATTGTTATTCTGAGAATTATATAGTATTATTTGTGGATTCGATCTCTAAGTACTATTGTGCTTGCTTGTGCATTTGCAGCATGTTTCTTTGGGTAAAATCTGAGAGATCAACGACACAAAAAAAATATGGTGGACTAGTTCGATGAGAGTGACTCTGATGAGATCTCTGTTGGCTCATATGTGGACTCTAATATTTGATTATTGTATAATTTATTTTCCTTATATTTTTTTCTATAAACAAATTTAACAATTGTTATCAAAAATTTAACATGCTTTAACAATCGTTGTAGCCTAAATATGTACAAAAACATTACAATAGATTTACGATGAATTCATCGCTATTTCGTCATAAATTGCACATCTGACATAAGAGTCTCATCTTACCCTAAATATGTACACAAGCTTTATAAAAAAATTGTGACAAACTTGTCGCTATTGTGTCGTAAAATCGCATATCCAATATTAATTTGACATAATAGTCAATTGTCTAATCCTAAATATGTACACAAAACAGATGGATCATTTGGTAAGTATATGGATTGTCAAAATATATTGCTAGGAAATAGTATATATGATACATTTTTCTATATCGCTAAACTGTTAAAAATTAGAAAATTTGTACTTCAAACTCCTATTTTAAACAGAAAAGTAGAGGGTGATCAAGGTAGTTGTTACAAAACCTTATTTGATCAACAATAGTTTGGAGTAAGGATGTCCTCAACGACAAGAAATATATGCATGCAATCACAACATCCACTACAATTGGAAAACATTTTATGTCTATAATTTTCATGTATGCAAACATATAGTTATAAAGGTTGATTCGATATACTAACATATTACGGCGGATTTACGAAAGAATCTTCATTAAACCATTGGGAACTTAACAATAGATTAGCGATGAGTTCGACGTAAAACTATCATTAATTCAATTACTTTCACGGACTATGATGCCAATTAATTGAAATATTACCAACAAATATTTTGGTCATTTAAAATTTTTAACCATTCACACCTCTGAAAAAATTGAAAAGTTTGGATCAAATTAGTATTGTTTCATCGCTAATCGTCGTTAATATACGATGCATTAGCGAGAGACCACAAAAACCATATATAGACGCCGAGATTCTCCTCTCCCCTCCGCCTCATTCTACAAACTCCACCATGTCTCTCTCTCTAATTTTTCTCTAAAAAACCTTAAATCAAATTTCAATTCGTAATAAAATCATAAAATTTCAAATGTAATATGTTTAAAATATTCTTGGATTATATTTTTATAAAATATAATTTAATTATTATTTATTTTTATTGTTTTGCAGATGGCAGAACGGCACAACCATTACGCGACATTTTGCGTAAGTAAGAAGGTCGCCGTCAAGGGAACAGTAGCAGCAGATCATTGCGGTAATGATCGTCAGATACAGAGACGCTTCTCATACAACTCCAACGCCAACAACACTACCACCACCAACACAAATTTCACAACCAGCTGTGGAATCTCCTGTACAACCATTCGAGAAGTTATGGACAGATTGAACCCGGTGCGATCATTGCAAATTAATTGATAAGATTTTTAATAAATTTAATTATATATGTTATATACAACAAAGTGATGGTAAAGATCGTGCAACGCCAATCTCAATGGTGGTCACAATCACCGCGTGGAAGTTCGGTCCAATATGGAGGTTTGACGAGTCCAAAAATTGACCAAATAATGGAAGAGTTATTTCTTTTAAATTTAAAATTAAATATATTATTTATTGATTTGAATATTTATAAAATTGATTTTTTTATAATTCATTATGGAGGTTGTTCCAAAGAGAAAATGACTAGGTTTAGATGTCGGGTCAATCCGCGATGTCTCAGCTGTGTGCTCTACTGCTCTTCCACCACCACAAGATGACATGGTTCAGCTATAGACCCAGCTAAAAGTTGCAAACACCAAAATTGCAAATTTGTAATCTACACTTGTGGGACACGCATCGTATCCAGGGCTATGATCTCTTGATCTCATAGTTGTGGATAACAAAGTTTTAGCGCATGCGTTGCAGCGACGAAACTAGTCTGGTGAATCAAGCATAGCAGCAACGGATCCAACAGCGTGAACAACGGATTTCGTGAGAGCATCCGTAGAGACAATTAACATAGAATTAGTAGATGATCCACAATAATTTTTTGACAATTAGTTTTGTATTTTTTTAATTTTATTTGTAAAATATTTAATTGTAAAATAATTTAATATTTAATTATTTTAATTTAAAATCTAAAATTTTATTTATTTTCTTTTGAATTTTAATTTTAAAAATATTTTTATTTTATTTTATTTAACCATTATTTTTTAAGTCGATGATATTTAGCGTCAGATTAGCATCGGCTGTCGTCGTTATTCTCATGCTAAGTAGCGTTGATATAGCAACGATTTATTTACCGTCGATTTTACAATGGCTTCACAAATCGATCAACCTCTAACGTTTCGATGTAAAACCGACGTCATTTACCGATGATGTTACGAGTTACTACATCGACAGAAAATTCGTAAGTAATTTAGTGGATATTTTCGTTGAATTATCGATAAATAAGTAATTTGTCGCAACAACGCTTTTCTTCTAATTTCTACAAAAGAAGCGTAACTTATTTTAGTATTATTATTTGTGTGTTGTTTATTTTTCTGTATAGATTAGTAGTTTATAAGATGCTTTAGAAATGTTTATAAAGGTTTTAAGTATTTAAGTAGGGATATATACTACACCTTGTTAGATGTAGTGGCCCAAACAACAAATTAAGAAGAAAAATGAAAAAGAGAGATGTATCGTAAATGAAATTTACAGATTATCATGCTCAATTACCATTGCTCCTCTCCAGGTCTCGTTGGCACCGACATTAATGGGAACTACCATGGATGCGGGGCCGGTGCACACGAAGTAATGTTGCCTCCCATACTTGTCCGACATCGATCCCGGGGATCCCACGTACATATCTTCGAACCCTATCCTTATCATCCTGAAAAACAGTCCCCTTCCCTACAAGTTTCAAATTCGAAAACTCTATCAGATTATAAAGAACTCAAAATTAGCTTTATACACTCTCTCTTAAACAATAAACTAAAATACAAAATAAAATATAAAAAATATATCAACTGCTCTGTTTATTGTATATTAGTTTTGAATTAACAGCTTGATAAATATATCAGACTAAATTAACAAAAAAAAACATTTAACCGTTGTCAATAGATATACGCTCATGAACTTTAATATAGGCCACATCATTATTTATGTATTTAGATATAATTTTCATTTTAAACATTTACATGCCGTAGCGAAGTCCAAAACTTAAGGTTGTTGGTTATTAAAAATTCAATTCTCTTGTTCCAAAAATAATCTATTAGTTTAAATTTTTAATAATAATATAAATTTAAGTTCAAAATACATTAAAACTTCATTTAATAGAAAATTTAAAATTAAAATTAAAAAAAAGAACTCACATATAATGTTTTAACTTTATATATGTATAATTTACTTAGCGTAAATAAATATTTTTATATAATTATTTGAATTGTTTTTAAAATTTTAATTTTATGATAGATACATTTGAAATAAAAAGTTTAAAATACTATTTTAAAATATTACTTTTCTTAAAATTGATTTTTGTATCTTAATATTACATTTAGATTTTTGTATCTTAACACGGGAAATACATGAACCAAGGGGAAGTTTATTATGAACTAAGTGGTTCATCATACTTCGTGGGCCAAGAAAAAGTTTATGTGAAGCCCATTTGTGTGAGAAAACTCATTCTCCCGACAGAGCCTCGTTTTCAGCTTCGGCATTGGGCAACAAGTGCAACAGAACAAACACAAACGGATAAGTCAACCAGGAAGGCTATTTTTCAAAGATGTACGAATGTTGATTGCAGAGAAGACCTTAGTTTGTCAGCCCTTTAATGAATGTATCGATATGTCGTTAAAGATGGTTGTTTTTAAGGTCATATGGTGCTTTGTTTTTTTCGGAGAGAAGTTGTAAGAAAACAAAGAGTTATAAGGTTTTAAGAACTCGGTTTGAGTTAAAGGTTTTTAGTAGATTTCCGAGATCCTCTTGGCGAGACGTAGGGTTTTAAGTTGAAACCCGAACTTGTTAAATTGTTGTGTGTTCTGTTCTTATTTTCAAAACATCTCGTAAGATTAAAACGTGAGAGAGAGAGTAAGAACAGTGAGTTAATCACCTAGGAATCACAAAAAGTTAAGGAGAATTCATAACAAATATTTGTATCAGAGCTTCCGGGTTTAGAAAGGTACGTTTTTTTTCTTCCCGTGACTAAAAGTAGGAAAGAAAAATAACTACCGAGAAACTAGACATTGAGAAGTTTGATGGTGAGGGTGACTACACACTATGGAAAGAAAAACTGTTAGCACATTTAGAGATGATGGGTTTATTGGAAGGATTAGCTGATGGAGAAGAATCAGAGGTAGGGGATTCTACAGCTGAAGCTGAAGTAGAAACGATCACTCCTGAATTTGGTCAAGACAAAGCCAGAGATAAGCTCTTAAAAGAAAAGAGAGGAAAAGTTAGATCAACAATTATTCTAAATATGGCCGACAATGTGCTAAGGAAGATTATAAAGGAAAAATCAGCTGCATAAATGATCACCATTTTGGATAAGTTGTACATGGAAAAGTCATTGCCAAATCGAATCTACTTAAAGCAACGACTATACAGCTATAAGATGAATGATAACCTGCCAATCGAAGGCTTCTCTAAACTCATTGCTGATCTGAAAAATGTGAAAGTTACTGTCTTAGAAGAAGACCAAGCCATCATATTGTTAATGTCATTACCAAGGCAGTTTGATCAAGTTAAGGAAACCTTGAAGTACTGCAAGACAACTCTCACACTAGATGACATTCATGTGGCCATCATATCAAAGAGTTTAGAACTCGGTGTAAATGGAAAATTGCAGAAAGCAACTTCAGAGATGCTATACACACAAGAAAGAGGCAGATCTATGGATAAAAAATCAAGAAGCTTTGATAAAGGTAAGGGTAAAGCCAGATCAAAATCAAGAAGTGGAGCTAAGACCTGCTGGATTTTTTGGAAGGAGGGGCATTACAAGAAGCAATGTTTCATATGAAAAGAAAGAAATAAACCGAGAGAAACTACATATGAAAAGGGAGAGTCTTCAAATATAACAGATGCATCAACCTTAGTAGCATTAGAGGCATTGTTGAGTACTGAAAGAAGCAGCTAAAGTTCCTAGATTCTTGATCCTGGATGCTCATTTTATATGACCTGCAGAAAAGATTGGATGCTGGATTTTTCAGAAACAAACACAGGGAAAGTGATCATGGGAAATGATACTAC
Organism: Pugionium dolabratum; assembly: GCA_018901945.1. Taxonomy (NCBI): domain Eukaryota; kingdom Viridiplantae; phylum Streptophyta; class Magnoliopsida; order Brassicales; family Brassicaceae; genus Pugionium; species Pugionium dolabratum. The sequence continues at coordinate 12,620 of JAEVFF010001359.1, read as the reverse complement.
CTCAACTGTGAAAGGAAGTGGAAGTGTGAGAATAGTGAATGAAGATGGATCTACTATTTTACTCACACAAGTCAGATACATCCTAGAAATATCTAAGAATTTGATATCACTACGTACTTTAGAAGATCGTGGGTATTGGTTTGAATAAAAGAAAGGAGTATTGAGAATCATGAAAGATAATCAGTTGCTTCAAGGAAGAAAGAAAGACATCTTGTACTACCTAGATGGAACAACTTACATGGGAGAGGTAAATGTTACAGAAAGACTACAGAACAATGCAACACTATGGCATAACAGAATGGGACACATTGGGTCAAAAGGCTTGGAAATGCTTGTTGAAAAAGGTCATCTGGTGGGTGTAAATGCAAAAGATGCTCCTTTATGTGAGAACTGTGTTTATGGAAAGACACACAGAGTGAGTTTTGGGTCAGCCAAATACATAACAAAAGCAAAAATGGACTACATTCACTCGGATTTGTGGGGATCTCCTTCAGCTCCTTTGTCTTTAGGTAAGTGCTAATATTTCATCACTTTTATAGATGGTTACACAAGAAAGACCTGGATTTATTTTCTTAGAACTAAAAAGATGAGGCATTCAGAATGTTTGTTGACTGGTTAACTCTGAATGAAAATCAACGAGGAAGAAGTATAAAGGTTTTGAGGACAAATAATGGTCTTGAGTTTTATAATCAAGAATTTGATGAATACTGCAAACAGAAAGGAATTCTAAGACATAGGATATGTGCATACACTCCCCCAACAAAATGGTGTCGCAGAGAGAATGAATAGATCAATCATGACCAAGGTAAGAAGTATGTTGAGTGAATCCGGATTAGAAAACTAGTATTTGGCAGAGGAAGCTTCGACTGCAGTTTTCTTAATAAACAAAAGCCTCAGTTCTTCTATCAATTTTGAGATTCCTGATGAGAAGTGGACAGGCTGTATTCCAGACTACTCAGTCTTAAGAAGATTTGGTTATGTGGCTTATGTTCATGTGGATCAGGGGAAGCTAAAACCGAGAGCAAAGAAAGGCATATTTCTGGGATATCCTGCAGGTGTGAAAGGCTTCAAGATTTGGCTGCTAGAGGATAGAAAATGTGTCATTTCTAGAGATGTTGTATTTCATGAAGCAGTCTTATACAAAAATCTAATAGAAAAGAAAGAAACAAAAGTGGAAAGATTATCTAGAAATGAAGAAAGACTTACCATTGAGGTAAATATGTCTCTTGAAATATCACTGTAAAAAGCCAAGAAGAGACAGGAACTCAGTGGGAAGAGGAAGAAGATCATGTCACAAACAGAAGAGTAGAATCTGAACAAGATGAAACAGACTCTGAAAGAGAAACAAAAGTTCAGACTTTGGATACTTATCAACTGGTTCGTGACAGAATAAGAAGACAAATTAAAGCTCCTCAGCGATATGAAGATGAAATGAGTCTAATTGGATATGCTCTCACCTCATCAATGGATGGTAAAAGGGCTGAACCAAGATCGTATGAAGAAGCCATAAACTGTATTGACAGTTTGAAATGGAAAGAAGCTATGAGGGAAGAAATGAGGTCACTTCAGAAGAATGGTACTTGGGTGCTAGTAGACAAACCTACACAGAGAAAGGTGATTGGATACAAATGGATTTACATAAGAAAAGCTGGTATTTCAGGATCTAAACCTCCCAGATATAAAGCTAGATTGGTAGCTACAGGTTATTGCCAAAAGGAAGAGTGGACTACCAAGAAATTTTTTCACCAGTGGTAAAACATGTTTCCATACGAATTTTATTCTCTTTAGTGGTTCATTTTGATTTGGAATTAGAACAAATGGATGTGAAGACTGCTTTCCTACATGGAAATCTTCAAGAATACATCTTAATGAACTAACCAGAGGGCTATGAAGAGAAAGGAGGTGAAAGGAAAGTGTGTTGTTTGAAGAAATCCTTATATAGATTGAAACAGTCTCCTAGAGCATGGAATGAGAGGTTTGATATGTTTATGTGTGAATCTGGTTTTATAAGAAGCAAATACAGAAATTGGCATATGGTACACATATTTATTGACGACATGTTGATTGCATCTAAGAATAGGGAGGAGATTCAGAAATTGAAATCACAACCGAGCAACACTTTTGAGATGAAAGATCTTGGAAAAGCAAAAAAAATATTGGGTATTGAAATCACCAGAAACAGAAATCAAGGGATATTGAAGCTATCTCGGGGAAGGTACATTGCCAAGGTTCTGGAAAATTTCAACATGAGTGAATGTAAGTCTGTATCCACTCCACTAGGAGCACATTTCAGATTGAAATCAGCAAGTCCAGAAACACTTGTAGCAGAAGAAGATTTCATGAAATCTGTTCCTTATTCGAGTGCCATTGGGATCATCATGTATTTGATGATAGTGTCAAGGCCTGATCTTACTCATTCAATTGGTGTGGTCAGTAGATTCATGAAAAATTCATCTAAGGAACATTGGCAGGCAGTAAAATGGATGTTAAAATACATCAAAGGAACAACAGAACTTTGTCTGTAGTTCAAGAACCAAGGAAAGTTCAATATTTGTGGATATTGTGACTCCGATTTTGTAACAGATTCTGAGAAAAGGAGATCAATAACATGTGCTGTTTTTATACTAGGGGGTAACACCATAAGTTGGAAATCTTGCCTGCAGAGAGTAGTAGCCTTATCGACTACTGAGGCCAAGTATATGGCTCTCTCAGATACTATCAAAGAAGCTGTGTGGTTGAGAGGTTTAGTAGAAGAAATGGGTTTTGGTTAGAAGCAGGTGGATATCTTATGTGATTTCCAAAGTGCAATAGCTTTATCAAAGAACACATTTCATCATGATCACACAAAACATATAGATGTGCGATATCATTTTATCCGAGAAAGAAATGCAAAAGGTGAGGTGAATGTGACCAAGATATCAACTTCCTCAAACCCAGCTGATATTTTTACCAAAATAGTTCCAGTAAGGAAGCTTCAAGAAGCAATGGAGCTCCTTAGATTAACCGAGTGACAAGGAAAATTCACCAGTCCGAGAGAGGAAATCATCATCACTAAGAAGAACAAATAACACGGGAAGTACATGAACCAATGGGAAGTTTATTGTGAACTAAGTGGTTCATCATACTTCGTAGGCCAAAAACAAGTTTATGCGAAGCCCATTTGTGTGAGAAAACTCACTCTCACGATAGAGCCTCGTTTTCAGCTCCGGCATTCGGCAACAAGTACAACAGAACAGTGCGTTCTGCAACACAAAGGGAGAAGTCAACCAAGAAGGCTGTTTCTCAAAGATGTACGAACGTCGACTGTGGAGAAGACCTGAGTTTATCAGTCCTTTAATGAATGTGTCGATATGTCGTTAAAGATGGTTGTTTTTAAGGTCATATGGTGCTATGTTATTTCTGAGAGAAATTGTAAGAAAATAGAGAGAGTGATAAGGTTGTAAGAGCTCGGTTTGAGTGAAAGGTTCTTAGTGGATTTCCGAGATCCTCTTGGCGAGACGTAGGGTTTCAAGTTTGAAACCCGAACTCGTTAAATTATTGTGTGTTCTGTTCTTATTTTTAAAACATCTCGTAAGATTAAAACGTGAGAGAGAGAATAAGAACAGTGAGTTAATCACCTACGAATCACAAAGAATTAAAGAGAATTCCTAACAATTCTTGTGAGGTTTCTGAAATATGTCAAAGTTAAGAAAAACTCTTATTATGATATTCGTGATTTGAATATAAAATGAGATTCCATAATATTGACATCAAGATCCCATTCACAAGTTTTGACGCTAAAATTTTTTTTTATCTTTTCATGTTAAAAATGGCATACTGAAATTTTGACATTAAATCGAAATATTTAATATTAACGGCTACAAGTAATTTTGCAATTTTAGCGTCAAAATAAAATTTTTTTCACAAAATTGATTTTTGTATCTTAGTATTGAATTTAGATTATTTATTATTCTTTTTAAGCTTTTGAATATGTAAAAGTTTAGGAAAACTATCATTATGATATTCATGGTTTGAATATAAAAAAAACAATTGACAAATATAATATTTTTTAAGTTTTTTTTTCAAATATAACATAATTAGTCAAAATAAAAAAATTTCAATTTCTCTTTAAAACGCAATTCTACAGTTTTGTCACAAACTCATTTATGAAGAATCTACAGTAATCAAAGATAATGTGTGGGTTGTTGAAAATATTTAATTTAGTATTGTAATGACTTTCTAGTTGCATTTTACTATATATATTACATTTGATCCAGCACTCTCGTTTGAGGCAACGTTTTTTGGGTTAAACTTTATAATATACAAATTGTTAAATGAAAAATAAGATCTAGTTACGTGTTACTTTTCAATTATAATAAATTTGAACTTCCTAGATTTTCATTACAAAATAATATTTTGTTGATTACTTTAATTTTTATGCTATATTTTTGAATTAAGTTTTTCTCTTTTTGATAAAAAAATATGTAATATAAGGTTAGTTTTAAAAAGTAATGTATAGTTATTATTGACAAATAAAGATTTATATGTTTATTAACTTTATACCTAATTTAGTTTTATACTTATTAGGTTGGGCTGACGATCTATTTCCTCCCGAACTATGGTCATATAGTAACAAATCTACCCAAACTATCGTTGTAGTGCTCAGTCTACATAATTTGAAAGTTGAAAATCTATTTATCCATCAGAGTAAAGTTCAAAACTTAAATCCCCATCAGAGTAAAGTTGAATACCCAGATAGACACAATTGCGATTCGATTCGGTTTACTGTACTTAAAATTGTCATTAACCATTAAAACAAAAATTAAAACCGATTTAAACCAGATTATAATCCGATTAAGATTTAACCCGAAATAATAAAACCCGATTTGTGGTTTTTCCCCCAAAAATCGCGAACCCTAATTTCTTTCCCAAATCACAAAATCGATTTCTTCCTCCAAATCAATTTCTTCTCCAAATCGCAAATCTATTTCTTCCATAAATCGATTTCTTCCCGAAATCGATTTCTTCCCCAAATCGCAAACCCTAAATTTCTTCCCCAAATCGATTTCATCCCCAAATCGATTTCATCCCCAAATCGCAAACCCTAATAGCCCTTTTTTCCAAAATCGATTTCGAAACCCTAACCTTCGATTCGAAAGCAACCACTTTTCCTCTTCACACTCGATTTCGATTTTGAGTTCGAAATCGATTTGGGAATTTCGAAACCCTAACCTTCGATTCGAAAGCAACCACTTTTCCTCTTCACACTCGATTTCGATTTCGAGTTCGAAATCGATTTGGGAATTTTCATTAGGGTTTCATTTTTCTTCGGGTTTTTAAATTGGTTCACGGGTCGGATTTTAGATCGGGTCATGGTTCACGGGTCGAATGTTGAGTGGTATTGGTTTGATTTCGGGTTTATGTTAAAAACTGGAAAAACCAGCCATATGTGGTTATACGGTTTGTTTTATAAACCGAAATAACCAAAACAATGAGGATTTACGTTTCGAACTTTAAATTATGGGTAAATATATTTTCAACTTTCAAATTATGTAAGCACTACAACGATAGTTTGGGTAGATTTGTTGCTATATGGCCATAGTTCGGGGAGAAATAGATCGTGAGCCCTATTAGGTTTGGACCAAGAATTGACAATATAAGTATATACTAATTAAATTTTATATATTTATTTGATATTAACTACTTAGATTTCGTAAGAGATTTTATATCAAGGAAAGAATGAGTGGGTTAGTGGTTGTACCATCTTTACGTTCATATCAGAGATGTGAAGTTTGACTACATTTTTTCTCGTATGAGAATGTTAAATATTCGTATGAAAATGTTAGATTATTGAACTAATTTTATACTAATTAAAAAATTATAACTTAAAAAAATTATATTTTTGTAACCCGTGATATTACCAGGGAGATTAATTTAGATTAATACAAATATAAATAAAAGTTTTTTGATTAATTATAGCCAAATTTTCAATCAATTTTTACCAAAACAATATAAAAATAAACTTATGAGAGTTAAAAGTGGATAATGTGCTCATTTACCGTGTCTCACATCTGTCAAAAAGATATTTTCATTTGACTAAATAATATATATATATATATATATATATATATATATATATATATATATATATATATATACTGATTGTAAAAATTTTAATGGCTTTATGTTTAATAATATAACACATGAAAAAAATATTTTTTTTCAAAATGTTTAATGTTTTAATAGTATAAATATATATACATCCAAAAACATGGATTTTGTTGTATGCTTGGTTTTGCATAAAAATGCAACATCAAACGTGAATACTATATGAAAAACATGTGATCAATTTACACGATTATACTGTATGCATAAACCCATAATATGAGCACCTAGAGTTAGCTGGATATAAAATTTGCAGTTAACTTACCTGATCGATGGTTTCGTATTTAGAAGGTGGAGTGTTATAGACAGGTTTTAATCTGTCAGCCGGAGGAGCACCATAGACTCTACTCATCTTTTTCTCAAGTAGAGTAATCACAGAGTCTTGTACTGCCCAAATCCCTGGCTTTTCATCTTCTTCTCGCCCGAACCATCCAGACGAGTCTGCCGTCATTGCCTCTGAAGGAGAAAAGAGCTCAAAAGGTGATGATAAAGGAGGGTTGGGGCAATAAGCGCATCCCTTAAGTCCTTGAATTCCAGCCCCATTCCGTTTCTTGAAAGTGAAGTAACTCATAATACCCGGTTTAAGGGTAACCGGTTTGTGTCCATTGTTCTTCACCACCAGAGCTGTAGCCATGCTTACTGGGTAGAGAGAGACGATATAGGTTATGTCGAGAAATCCGGTCGTACAGCTCAATTCGATCTGGGAATATTAACAAAGATTTCATAAAATGTTTGAACAAGATTTGACAAAAATTGGGTGTATAGAATCAATCACCTGAAGAGCATCAATGGCGTCTGAATCAGTGTCCTTTACACTCCAATCACAACCTGAGATAACTGAAGATCCTGCTTTTTTATCTTCTCCATTTATGATAACAAGACCAACCCCACCTCTGCTCTCTTTACCGTCAATTGTGTAAAGGACTTCCTCGAATCCGTCGTCTTTCCAATACACCTTTGGTTTATATGAAACCACATGAGCATCTGATAGTCTTAGCTTTAAAGAACTTCCGTTTCTGACCTTAAGCTCGACTATGGGAACGTTGTTTGGTTCTGAGAATTTTATGCCTTTTCGTCCAAATTTTTCTTCAAGCCCTTCAATTATTGTCTGTGTGTGAGGAGTTGAAATTGAATTTCTTACAGCATTTGGTTTTGGGAGACAAGAAAAAGAGATAAGAGAAGCCATGGATTGATAGTAGAGAAGAAAAGATAAGACCAGTGAAGTTGTAGTAGAGCTGAAGCCTAATCCTTTTCCAACATTTTTTTTTGTATTTTGTCGTTTACTAACAATTTTTTTAGTATGTGGCTGTCCTTCAACATAAGTACAATTTATCAGGAAAAGTAACTGAATCTAATTTAGGAAAATGGTAATTAAAATATTGAAATTTTATATTTTAATCATTTAAATACTTATTTTTTATTTATTGATGTTTAATTTTAATTCGTTAAAATAAATAATAAAGTTAACTATGTTATTTATAGTGTTAATGTTGATTAATCTCATACCTAAATTGACGTAATCAACTATAGATCGTTATTTAAATGATTCATTAAAAAGTTTAATATTTAAATGACATAAACACAAAAGTTTAATATTTTAATGACTGTTTTCTCATCTAACTTATCCTAAAAACAACTTTAATTTGATCAAAAAATAAGAAATGAATATCATAACTAGATCATTTGTGACTCAGTTTACAATAAAACAAAGATAATTAAAAAACTTCTACTCCTGTATAAGGAAAAGAAATACAAAAATTTATTAGACCATTTAATCGAGTGATTTATAAACGCGAAACTATTTTTGTTTCTATCCTTACCCAATGAATTGGAGCTAAAACAAATTATAGTTAGTGTAAGTCCTTGTTTCTACCCTTACCCAATGAATTGATACCCAATGAATTGATACCCAATGAATTGATACCCAATGAATTGATACCCAATGATGATTTTTTTTGTGTTGGATCTTGGGTAGTTCTAAAAAATCCATATAAATATCTATCCAAAAAAGATTAGATATACAAAGTGATAAGTATAAACCATGAGGAAGTAATATGAATTTGGTTTTATGGCATGTGATGAACCGACCACAATACCTTTCCATATCTTTCTTGAGGCAAAGCCAATAGAAATGGTCTATCACCACGACCAACGCTTTTTCAACACCGAAGTGTCCCATTAGGCCTCTTCTATGTGTTTCACTAATCATTAGCTCTCTCATTGATCTTTAAGGCAAACACAACCGCTTGTCTTTGAACAAATAGTGATCTTTTATATATAAATGACCCATATGCTCCTTTGCCACACTCCTTGTAGCATTTCCAAGTTCCGGGTTAGTTGGATAGATTCCCTTTATGTGTTCAAAAGCCAAAACTCTAGCCTCCATTGTGACATTTAAGGCATGCCTCCTTGATAGACCATTGGCCACCACATTTTCTTTTTACCTTTTTGTACTTGGTCACGTAAAAAATATCTCAATGAACTCCAACAATTTGGCATGTGTCCTCTTAAGTGATTGTCCTCAAAGATTATTTATGGTCTCATTTGTGTATAATGAACTCATTTTATAGGCTGTAATGTTGGCACGTCTCCAAGAGCCTCACCAATGCATACAACTCCTTGTCATAGATTGGGTTGTTGATTGTGACTCTTCTTAAGTTCTCACTGAAGTATGCTACTGGAATATTTCTTTTGATGCAATACAACACAAATTTCTAATCCAGAAGCATCACACTCCATATCATATATTTCATAGAAGTGCTACGACCAGGGTCTGGGTAAGTAAGTCCTTCAAGGATTTGATGGTCTTTTCTTGTGCTTCTCCCCATGTAAAAGTCATATTCTTCTCGATCCCAACACTAAGGGGTGCGTCCAAAGAGCTAAAATCCCTTACAACCTTGATGAGGACATCAGGTCGTATATCCAGCCAGGAGACCAGACTGGCCGACCAGGAAGCTTGCCCGAGACAGCCGGTCCATTTGGCACATCTGCCGGCCCAAGCGGTACCGCCAGACCCTCGACCAACAGGACCGGACCGATCAGCATTGCCGGCGGAGAGGCCCAAGCTTCCGGCACAATTGGTGGCGACATGGATGACACCGCCGGTCCCCCTGGTGATGCCACCGACTCCGGGATCAACTTGGCCGGTCCTGAAGGCATTCCGGCCAGTACCTCGCACAGTCCAGCCGATACAGCCGAGTCCACGAGCATTTCAACTTTTACACAAGGAAACTCGGACCAGATAAGCTACCAGCTTCAGGACATGCATCTAGAGGAAGTCTCCACACCAGTAGTGCCACCATGAGCAGTGACAAGGAGCAGATCAAGAGCACTCTTCCACAAGTTCAGCTTATGGGTCGACAAGCTCCTAGAGGAAGATCGACTAAGGACAATGGGCCAGAAGTGCAAAGAAGAGTCCAAAGGCTTCTTAACAATGCAAGGGACTTCAGAGACTTGGGCTTTAGTGGCAAGAGAGGTCAGGGCCCAAAGATTCTTAACCCTACTCCAAGTCGAAGACTAGGAGCAAGGCGCGTGCATGCCATAAGGACGGCCACCTTCCATTTCTTGGCCGTGAGGTAAGTAAGGTAAGTTTTCAATAAGAATATTTGCCTCTTTCTGTTTTGCAGGGTAGGATCTTGAATATTTACATTTTATTGAGTCAAAGACATTTTAGGAATAGGTCCTTTTTCGGTTATGCACTTTTGTACATTTTCTATTTGTGCACTTTTGTACATTTTCCATTTGTGCACTTTTGTACATTTTCCATTTGTGCACTTTTGTAATCTTTCCTTTTCTTTTTTTGAGTCGACCCTAGAAGGTCAAGCTGTCGAGCATATTAATAAGGCTCCTTCCAGCATTGTAGTTCGACAACCTTTTTGATATTAATAAATATAGAACTTTCTTCCCCAACAAGTTTTCTCTCAAGAATCTTGTGCGCTTAGAATCTAGTTGAGACCAGCCCTCCTAGCTCTAAGTTTGTGATTTATCACGAGGTTCATCACCTCTCGTGTGGTTCACTTCACCTTTCCATCGAATACCCACCCAAAAACCCTATCCAAGAAGTCTAAGATCGAGTTTCTCACCTAACCTTCTCCAAACAGCCCACGCGCATATAAGCCTTGAATTGAGGCTTGTATCATTTTGGTATCAGAGCTTAAAGCTCCTAAACCAGGTTGTTTCTATCCTTTAACTTGTTTTGTTTCTTGTTCTTGCATTAGTTTAAGTTTCATTCAAGAAAAACAAAAAAATAACATCTAAGTTCATACCGAGTGCATCTAGTTCCTACGTGCATCACTAGGTTCTAGAATCATTCTTGCATTGCTATTTTCGACTTTCCTTTTTGTTAGAATCATATTTCTATTATTTTAAAGTTAAATTAAAAGAAAAGAAAAAGAAAATAGGAAAAATACCTAAAAGATCGAATTGGACAACTAGCAATAGTTGTCAAGAAAGTTTCATTTTATTCAAATCTTCATATTTTCGAATTTCCAATTCTCAGATTTTTTCCTTTTTACATTTTTTCGAATCCCCCTTATAAAAGAAAACCCTCCTAATAATTTAGGAGCAGAATAACTTGTCTTCTATCTTTGTAGTACGCAATGGCAGAAGAAAATAGAGAAGCAACCGAAGCCATGATGGCCATGTTCACCACCCTCCAAATGCAACTCGCATCCATAGGCGAGAGATTGGAGCGCGTAGAGAGGCCTGTGAGATTCCAGGCCATAAGGCATGTGAGAGCTGAGCAAGACCGTGCTGAGGGTCCTGAGCACCTTAGGACACGGCACGAACAGGAAGAGCCCAAGCTAGATGGAGATGAGGACACACAACCTCATAACTATCACCATAGGCTGAGAGGACCTCCACGGAAACCAGAGGCAGAGGATGATGGCTTCGAGCTATATGGTCTTCACCAGAGACCAAGGATGCCTCCTAGACATCATGAGGATGGAGATGAACATGCCTACAACCGGGTAACTCATCCTGATGTTAAGCTAACTCCTCCAAGTTTTTCAGGAAAAGTAGACCCCGAGGCTTACCTAGATTGGGAGAGAAGAATGAATCATATCTTTGATCACTACAACCAACCAGGACCTAGGAGAGTCTCAATGGCAGTAGCACAACTCACGGACAATGCCCTCATCTGGTGGGATCGTGATACAAGCCTTGATTCAAGGATGTATGCGCGTGGGCTGTTTGTAGAAGATTAGGTGAGAAACTCAACCTTAGGCTTCTGGATGGGGGTTTTCTGGTTGGTAAAAGATGGAGGGGTGAAGTGAACCACACGAGGGGTGATGAACCTCGTGATAAATCACAAACTTAGAGCTAGGAGGGCTGGTCTCAACTAAGTTCTAAGCGCACAAGTCTCTCTTTAGAGAAAGCTCGTAGGGAAAAAGTTCTACTTTATTAATAATCAAAAAGGTTGTCGAACTACAATGCTGGAAGGAGCCTTATTAATATGCTCGACAGCTTGACCTTCTAGGGTCGACACAATAAAGAAAAAGGAAAGTTTACAAAAGTGCACAAAAGGAAAAGATACAAAAGTGCATAACCGAAAAAGGACCTATTCCTAAAATGTTCTTGACTCAAAAATGTAAAGCAACTAGATCCTACCCTGCAAAACAGAAAGAGGCATATATTCGAATGTAAACTTACCTTAACTCACCTCACGGCCAAGAAATGGAAGGTGGCCGTTCTTGTGGCATGCACGCGCCTTGCTCCTAGTCTTCGACTTGGAGTAGGGTTAAATATCTTTGGGCCCTGACCTCTCTTGCCACTAAAGCCCAAGTCTCTGATGTCCCTTGTGTTGTTGAGAAGCCTTTGGACTCTAATTTGCTCTTCTGGCCCATTGTCCTTAGCTGCTCTTCCTCTAGAAGCTTGTCGACCCATAAGCTGAATTTGTGAAGAGTGCTCTTGATCTGCTTCTTGTCATTGCTCCTGGAGGTACCACTGGTGTAGATACTTCCTCTAAGTGCATGTCCTGGAGCTGGTAGCTCATTTGGTCCGAGTCCTCTTGTTTAGAAGTGGAAGTGTGCGTGTACTCGGCTGGATGGCCTGTACCGGCTGGATTGTGCGCGGTACTGGCCGGAATGACTTCAGAACCGGCCAAGTTGATCCCGGAGTCGGCGGTGTCATCAGGGGGACCGGCGGTGTCATTCACGTCCCCACCAAGTGTGCCGGGAGCTTGGGCCTCTCCGCCGGCGATGTTGACCGGTCTGGTCCTATAGGTCGAAGGTCCGGCGGTACTGTCTGGTCCGGCAGGCGAGCCAGATGGTCCTGCTGTCTCGGGCAAGCTTCCTGGTCGGCCAGTCTGGTCTCCTGGCTGGATGTACGACCTGATGTCCTCATCATTCCCTCCCTCTTCAGTAGGTTTTGTCCTCCAAACTGGTTCATCTGCATGGAAAGGGGCTAAGTCAGTAACATTGAACATATTGGACACATTAAACTCACCTGGCAGCTCGATCCGGTAGGCGTTGTTG
>JAEVFF010001358.1:48599-64042 GCA_018901945.1 Pugionium dolabratum | reverse complement strand
TTATTCATCATTGACAATCTATTACTCAATGAGGACCAGTGATCAGTTTAGAATGGTCATTTTAACTTGCCGATCAACTTGACATGTCCGCACTAAATCGTTCGTAACTTTTGATTTAGAGCTCAAAATGACATGAATCCAATGGCCACGTTAAGGTAGTCTAGTTCTCTATATTGTGAAAAATTTAAGACTAAAATTGCTTCGACAAGTCCTCCAAGTTATCAAATCTGTCCAAAACTACGAGATGTCATGCATTATGCTTCATTTATCAGCATTTACTCAATGAGCACCAATTATTAGTTTGAAATGATCAATTTAACTGGCCGATCAACTTGACATGTCTGCACAAAATCATCCGTAACTTTTTTTATAGCTTATAACGACATGAATCCAATGCGCACCTTAAGGTAGCTTAATTTTTTATATTCTGAAAAAATTTAATATAGAAATGGATAAGAAAAGGCATTCAAGTAAACAAATCTAACCAAAACTGACTGATGCCATGCATTATGCTTCATTTATAAGCCTTTACTCAATGAGCAGCAATGATCAGTTTAGAATGTTCACTTTAACTGGCCTATCAACTTGACACGTCAGCACTATATCGTCCAAAACTTTTGATTAAGAGCTTAGAATGAAATGAATCCAATGTCCAGAATAAGCTAGAGATACCAAAAATCATCGAAGTAATCCAATCTAGTAAAAATGCGTCATGCCATGCCTTATGCTTCATTTATAAGCGTTTACTTAATGACCACCAATGATCAGTTTAGATGATCACTTTAAATAGCCGACAAAGCATCCAAGTAATCCAGTCTATCCCAAACCTCGTGATGCCATGCATTATGTTTCATCTATAACCCTTTGCTCAATGAGCACCAATGATTAGTTAAAAAGAGCATTTTAACTGGCCGATCAATCTGACATGTCCGCTCTAAATCGTCCGCAACTTTTTATTTAGAGCTCAGAATGACACAAATCCAGTGCCCACGTTAAGCTAGCACAATTATTATATTGTGGCAAAATTTGAGATAGAACTAGATATGACAAAGCGTCCAAATAATCCAATCTATTCCAAACTATGTGATGTCATGCTTTATGCTTCATTTATAAGTGTTTACTTAATGAGCACCAATGATCAGTTTAAAATAATCACCTTAACTGGCTGATCAACTTGATATGTCCGCACTAAATCGTTCGTAACTTATGATTTAGAGATCAGAATGACACAAATCCAATGCCCAGTTAAGCTAGCTCAGTTTGCTATATTGTGACAAAATGTGAGACAAAAGTAGATACAAAAAAGCATGCAAGTAATCCAATCTATCTCAAACTGCATGATGCCATGCATTATGTTTTATTTATAAGTATTTACTCAATGAGCACCAATTATCAGAAGAATGATCATTTTAAATAGCCGATCAACTTGACATGCCACAGTAAATCATCGGTAACTTTTGAGCTAGACCTCAGAATGACATGAATCCAATGCCCACATTAAGCTAGCTCAGTTATATATATTGTGACAAAATTTGAGACAGAAATAGATACGACAAAGCATGCACTTAATCCAATCTATCCCGATTTGCGTGATGCCAGGCATTATTCATCATTGACAATCTATTACTCAATGAGGATCAATGATCAGTTAAGAATAATCATTTTAACTTGCCGATCAACGTGACATGTCCGCACTAAATCGTTCGTAAGTTTTGATTTAGAGCTCAAAATGACATGAATCCAATGGCACGTTAAGGTAGCTCAATTCTCTATATTGTGAGAAAATTTAAGACTAAAATTGCTTTGACAAGTCCTCCAAGTTATCAAATCTGTCCAAAACTACGAGATGTCATGCATTATGCTTCATTTATCAGCTTTTACTCAATGAGCACCAATTATTAGTTTGAAATGATCAATTTAACTGGCCGATCAACTTGACATATCTGCACAAAATCATCCGTATTTTTTTTTATAGCTCATAACGACATGAATCCAATGCGCACCTTAAGGTAGCTTAATTTTACATTTTGTGACAAAATTTAAGATAGAAATGGATACGAAAAGGCATTCAAGTAAACAAATCTAACCAAAACTGACTGATGCCATGCATTAAGCTTCATTTATAAGCCTTTACTAAATGAGCAGCAACGATCAGTTTAGAATGATCACTTTAACTGGCCGATCAACTTGACACGTCAGCACTATATCGTCCAAAACTTTTGATTATGAAATGAATCCAATGCCCAGATTAAGCTAGAGATACCAAAAATGATCCAAGTAATCCAATCTATTAAAAATGCGTTATACCATGCCTTATGCTTCATTTATAAGCGTTTACTTAACGACCACCAATGGTCAGTTTAGATGATCACTTTTTACTAGCCGACAAAGCATCCAAGTAATCTAGTCTATCTCGAACCTCGTGATGCCATGCATTATGTTTCATCTATAACCCTTTGCTCAATGAGCACCAATGATTAGTTAAAAAAGAGAATTTTAACTGGCCTATCAACTTGACGTGTCCGCTCTAAATCATCCGCAACTCTTTATTTAGAGCTCAGAATGACACAAATCAAGTGCTCACGTTAGGCTAGCTCAATTATTATATTGTGGCAAAATTTGAGATAGAACTAGATATGACAGAGCGTCCAAATAATCTAATCTATTCCAAAGTACGTGATGTCATGCTTTATGCTTCATTTATAAGTGTTTACTTAATGAGCACCAATGATCAGTTTAAAATGATCACCTTAACTGGCTGACCAACTTGATATGTCCACACTAAATCGTCCGTAACTTATGATTTAGAGATCAGAATGACACAAATCCAATGCCCAGTTAAGCTAGCTCAGTTTGCTATATTGTGACAAAATGTGAGACAAAAGTAGATACAACAAAGCATGCAAGTAATCCAATCTATATCAAACTGCATGATGCCACGCATTATGTTTTATTTATAAGTATTTACTCAATGAGCACCAATTATCAGAAGAATGATCATTTCAAATAGCCGATCAACTTGACATGCCACACTAAATCGCCGGTAACTTTTGAGTTAGACCTCAGAATGACATGAATCCAATGCCCACGTTAAGCTAGCTCAATTATATATATTGTGACAAAATATGAGACATCATGCAAGTAATCCAATCTATCCCGATTTGCGTGATGCCATGCATTATTCATCATTGACAATCTATTACTCAATAAGGACCAATGATCAGTTTAGAATGATCATTTTAACTTGCCGATCAACGTGACATGTCCGCACTAAATCGTTCGTAACTTTTGATTTAGAGCTCAAAATGACATGAATCCAATGGCCACGTTAAGGTAGCTCAATTCTCTATATTGTGAGAAAATTTAAGACTAAAATCGCTTTGAAAAGTCCTCCAAGTTATCAAATCTGTCCAAAACTACGAGATGTCATGCATTATGCTTCATTTATCAGCCTTTACTCAATGAGCACCAATTATTAGCTTGAAATGATCAATTTAACTGGCCGATCAACTTGACATGTCTGCACAAAATCATCCGTACCTTTTTTTAATAGCTCATAACGACATGAATCCAATGCGCACCTTAAGGTAGCTTAATTGTTTATATTGTGACAAAATTTAAGATAGAAATGGATACGAAAAGGCATTCAAGTAAACAAATCTAACCAAACCTGACTGATGCCATGCATTATGCTTCATTTATAAGCCTTTACTCAATGAGCAGCACTGATCAGTTTAGAATGATCACTTTAACTGGCCGATCAACTTGACACGTCAGCACTATATCGTCCAAAATTTTTGATTAAGAGCTTAGAATGAAATGAATCCAATGCCCAGATGAAGCTAGAGATACCAAAAATCATCCAAGTAATCGAATCTAGTAAAAATCAGTCATGCCATGCCTTATGCTTCATTTATAAGCGTTTACTTAATAACCACCAATGGTCAGTTTAGATGAGCACTTTAACTAGCCGACAAAGCATCCAAGTAATCCAGTCTATCCCGAACCTCGTGATGCCATGCATTATGTTTCATCTATAACCCTTTGCTCAATGAGCACCAATGATTAGTTAAAAAAGAGCATTTTAACTGGCCGATCAACTTGACATGTCCACTCTAAATCGTCTGCAACTTTTTATTTAGAGCTCAGAATGACACAAATCCAGTTCCCACGTTAGGCTAGCTCAATTATTATATTGTGGCAAAATTTGAGATAGAACTAGATATGACAAAGTGTCCAAATAATCAAATCTATTCCAAACTGCATGATGTTATGCTTTATGCTTCATTTATAAGTGTTTACTTAATGAGCACCAATGATCAGTTTAAAATGATCACCTTAACTGGCTGATCAACTTGATATGTCCGCACTAAATCATCCGTAACTTATGATTTAGAGATCAGAATGACACAAATCCAATGCCCAGTTAAGCTAGCACAGTTTGCTATATTGTGACAAAATGTGAGACAAAAGTGGATACAACAAAGCATGCAAGTAATCCAATCTATCTCAAACTGCATGATGCCATGCATTATGTTTTATTTATAAGTATTTACTCAATGACCACCAATTATCAGAAGAATGATCATTTTAAATAGCCGATCAACTTGACATGCCACACTAAATCATCGGTAACTTTTGAGTTAGACCTCAGAATGACATGAATCCAATGCCCACGTTAAGCTAGCTCAATTATATATATTGTGACAAAATTTGAGACAGAAATAGATACGACAAAGCATGCAAGTAATCCAATCTATCCTGATTTGCGTGATGCCATGCATTATTCATCATTGACAATCTATTACTCAATGAGGACCAGTGATCAGTTTAGAATGGTCATTTTAACTTGCCGATCAACTTGACATGTCCGCACTAAATCGTTCGTAACTTTTGATTTAGAGCTCAAAATGACATGAATCCAATGGCCACGTTAAGGTAGCTCCATTCTCTATATTGTGAGAAAATTTAAGACTAAAATTGCTTTGACAAGTCCTCCAAGTTATTAAAATCTGTCAAAAACTACGAGATGTCATGCATTATGCTTCCTTTATCAGCTTTTACTCAATGAGCACCAATTATTAGTTTGAAATGATCCATTTAACTGGCCGATCAACTTGACATGTCTACACAAAATCGTTCGTAACTTTTGTTTTATAGCTCATAATGACACGCATCCAATGTGCACGTTAGGATTGCTCAAAGTTTTATATTGTGACAAAATTTGAGATAGAAATAGATACGAAAAAGCATTCAAGTAATCAAATCTAGCCAAAACTGCGTGTTGCCATGCATTATGCTTCATTGATAAGCCTTGACTCAATGAGCACCAATTATCAGAAGAATGATCATATTAACAGGCCGATCAACTTGACATCTCCACACTAAATCGTTCGTAACTTTTGATTTAGAGCTAAAAATGACACGAATCCAAAGCCCACATTAAGGTAGCTAAATTTTCTATATTTTGACAAAATTTGAGACAAAAATAGAGACAACGAAGCTCTATGTAATCCAATCTATCCCAAACAGGGTGATTCCTTGCTTAATGCTTCATTTATAAGCCTTTACTTAAAGAGCACCAATGATCAGTTCAGAATGATCACTTTAATTGTCCGATCAATTTGACATGTCCGTACTAAATGGTTTGTAACTTTTGATTTAGACCTTAGAATGACACGAATCCAATGCACACGTTAAGCTAACTCAATTTTCTATACTGTAAAAAATTAGAGACAGAAATAGATATGACAAAGCATACGGCTAATCCAATCTATCCAAAACTGTAAGATGCCATACAAAATGCTTCTTTTATAAGCCTTTACTCAATGAGCACAACTGATCAGTTTAGAATGATCACTTTAATTGGCCGATCAACTTGACATGACCACACTGAATCGTCCGTAACCTATGATTTAGAGATGAGAAGGACATGAATCCAATGGCCACGTTAAGCTAGATCAAATTTTTATATTGTGACAAATTTTGAGATAGAAATGGATACGAAAAAGCATCAAAGTAATCAAATCTACCCAAAACTGTGTGATGCCATGCATTATGTTTCATTTATAAGTCTATACTCAATGAGCGGCAATGATCAATTTAGAATGATCACTTTAACTATCTGATCAACTTGACACGTCTGCACAAAATTGTCCATAACTTTTGATTAAGAGCTTACTGTAAAACGAATCCAATGCCTACGGCAAGCTAGAGATACAAAAAAAATCGTCCAAGTAATCCAATCTAGTAAAAATGCATGATGCCATGCCCTATGCTTTATTTAGAAGCGTTTACTTAATGACCACCAATGATCAGTTTAGATGATCACTTTAACTAGCCGATCAACTTGACATGTCCGCTCTGAATCATCAGTAACAATTGATTTAGAGCTCAGAATTACACGAATCCAATGCTCACGTTAAGCTAGCTTAAATTTCTATATTGTGACAAAATTTGAGACAGAAATAAATATGACAAAGTGTCCAAGTGATCCATTCTATCCCAAACTGCATGATGCCACACATTATGCTTCATTTATAAGCATTTACTCAATGAGCATCATTGATCAAAAGAATGATCATTTTAGCTTGCCGATTAACTTGACATGTTCGCACTAAATCGTCCTTAACTTTTGATTTAGACCTTAGAATGACACAAATCCAATGCCCACCTTAAGCTAGCCCAATTTTCTATATTGTGAAAAAATTTGAGGCAGAAATACATATGAGAAAGGGTCCAAGTAATCCAATCTATCCCGAACTGCGTGATGCCATGCATTATCTTTCATTTATAAGCCTTTACTCAATGAAAAACAATGATCAGTTTAGAATGATCAATTTAACTGGCCGATCAACTTGACATGTGTGCACTAAATCGTCCATAACATTTTATTTAGACCTCAGAATTACACGAATCCAATGCCCACGTTAAGCTTGCTCAATTTTATACATTGTGACTAAATTTGAGACAGAAATAGATACGACAAGCATCCAAGTAATCCAATCTATCCTGAACCTCGTGATACCATGCATTATGCTTCATTTATAAGCCTTTACTCAATGACCAACAATGATCTGTTTAAAATAATCATATTAACTGGACGATCAACTTGACATGTACGCACAAAATCGTCTGTAACTTTTGAGTTAGAGCTTAGAATGACACGAATCCAAGGCCCACATTAATCTAGCTCAAAGTTTTATATTGTGACAAAATTTGAGACAGAACTAGATATGAAAAAGCATCCAAGTCATCCAATCTATTACAAACAGCGTGATGTCATGCTTTCTGCTTCATTTAAAGCGTTCACTTAATGAGCACCAATGATCAGTTTAGAATGATCACCTTAACTGGCCGATCAACTTGATATGTCCGGACTAAATCGTCCGTAACTTATGATTTAATGATCAGAATGACACGAATGCAATGCCCACGTTAAGCTAGCTCAGTTTGCTATATTATGACAATATGTGAGACAAAAGTAGATACAACAAAGCGTCCAAGTAATCCAGTCTATCTCAAACTACTTGATGTCATGCATTATGCTTCATGTATAAGCCTTTACTCAATGAGCACCAATGCTCATAAGATTGATCATTTTAAGTAGCCGATCAACTTGACATATACGCACATAATCGTCTGTAACTTTTGATTTAGACCTCAGAATGACACGAATCCAATGCCCACGTTAAGCTAGGTCAATTATCTATATTGTGACAAAATTTGAGAAAAAATAGATATGACAAAGCATCCAAGTAATCCAATCTATCCCGTTTTGTGTGATGCCATGCATTATTTTTCATTTATAAGCTTTTACTCAATGAGCACCAATGATCAGTTCAAAATGATCATTTTAACTTGCCGATCAACTTGACATATCCGCATTAAATTGTCTGTAACTTTTGATTTAGAGCTCAGAATGACATGAATAAAATGACCACGTTAAGGTAGCTCAATTTTCTATTTTGTGATAAAATTTTAGACTAAAATTGGTTTGCAAGACCTCCAAGTTATCAAATCTGTCCAAAACTACGTGATGCCAAAATTTGTGACAAAATTTGAGATAGAAATGGATACCAAAAAGCATCCAAAAAATCAAATCTAGCCAAAACTACGTGATGCCATGCATTATGCTTAATTTATAAGCCTTTACTCAATGAGCAGCAATGATCAATTTAGAATGATCACTATAACTGGCCGATAGCCTTGACACGTCTGCACTAAATCGTCCATAACTTTTGATTAAGAGATTAGAATGAATCGAATCCAATGTTCACATTAAGCTAGAGATTCAAAAAATCGTCCAAGTAATCCAATCAAGTAAAAATGCGTGATGCCATGCCTTATTCTTCATTTATAAGCGTTTACTTAATCACCACCAATGATCAGTTTAGATTATCACTTTATTTGGCCGATCAACTTGACATGTCCGCTCTGAATCGCCACTAACTTATGATTTAGAGCTCAAAATGACACGACTCCAATGCTCACGTTAAGCTAGCTCAAATTTTTATATTGTGACAAAAATTGAGACAGAAATAGATACGACAAAGTGTCCCAGTAATACAATCTATCCCAAACTGCATGATGCCACGCATTATGATTCATTTATAAGCATTTACTCAATCAGCATAAATGATCAGAAGAATGATCATTTTAACTTGCCGATCAACATGACATATCCGCACTAAATCGTCCATAACTTTTGATTTAGACCTTAGAATGACACGAATCCAATGCCCACGTTAAGCTAGCTCAATTTTCTATATTGTAACAAAATTTGGGACATAAATAGATATGGCAATGCATCCAAGTAATCTAATCTATCCTGAACTGTGTGATGCCATTCATTATGCTTCATTTATAAGCCTTTACTCAATGAACAAAAATGATCAGTTTGGAATGATCAATTTAACTGGCCGATCAACTTAACATGTATGCACTAAATCGTCCATAACCTTTGATTTAGACCTCAGAATGACACGAATCCAATTCCCACGTTAAGCTAGCTCAACTTTCTATATTGTGATAAAATTTGAGACAGAAATAGATACAACAAAGCATCCAAGTAATCCAATCGATCCCAAACCTCGTGATGACATGCATTATGCTTCATTTATAAGCCTTTACTCAATGAGCACCAATGATCATTTCAAAAAAATCATTTTAACTGCCTGATCAACTTGAAATTTCTCCACTAAATTGTCCGTAACTTTTGATTTAGAGCTCAGAATGACACGAATCCAATGCCCACGTTAAGCTAGCTCAATTTTTATATTGTGGCAAATTTGAGACAGAACAAGATACGACAAAGTGTCCAAGTAATCCAATCTATTCCAAACTGTGTGATGTCATGCTTTATACTTCATTTATAAGCGTTTACTTAATGAGCACCAATAATAAGTTTAAAATTATCACCTTAACTGGCCAATCAACTTGATATGTCCGCACTACATCGTCCGTAACTTATGATTTAGAGATCATAATGACACGAATCCAATGCCCATGTTAAGCTAGCTTAGTATATTGTGACAAAATGTGAGACAAAAGTAGATTCAGAAAAGTGTCCAAGTAATCCAATCTATCCCAAACTGCATGATGCCACACATTATGCTTCATTTATAAGCATTTACTCAATGAGCATCAATGATCAAAAGAATGATCATTTTAACTGGCCGATTAACTTGACATGTCCGCACTAAATTGTCCGTAACTTTTGATTTAGACATTAGGATGATACAAATTTAATGCCCAAGTTAAGCTAGCTCAATTTTCTAGGTTGTGACAAAATTCGAGCCAATAATAGATATGACAAATCACCCAAGTATTCCAATATATCCCGAACTACGTGATGCCATGCATTATGCTTCATTTATAAGCCTTTACTCAATGAACACCAATGAGCAGTTTGGAATGATCAATTTAACTGGCCGGTGAACTTGACATTAGTGCACTAAATCGTTCATAACTTTTGATTTAGACTTCAGAATGTCACAAATCCAATGCCCACGTTAAGCTAGCTCAATTTTCTTTGTTATGACAAAATTTGAGACCGAAATAGATACGAAACGTATCCAGGTAATCTAATTTTGCCAAAACTGCATGATGCCATGCATTATACTTCATTTATAAGCCTTTACTCAATGGGCACCAATGATCAGTTTAGTATGATCACTTTAACTGTCCGATCTACTTGACATGTCCAGAGTAAATCATCCGTAACTTTTGATTTATAGCTTAGAATGACACGAATCGAATGCTCATGTTAAGCTAGATCAATTTTTTATATTGTTACAAAATTTGATGCATAACTAGATACGACAAAGCATCCAAGTAATCCAATCTATCTCAGACTGCATGATGCCATGCTTTATCCTTCATTTATAAGTGTTTACTTAATGAGCACCAATGATTAGTTCAGTTTAACTGGTCTATCAACTTGACATGTCCGCACTAAATCGTCCGTAACTTATAATTTAGAGCTCTGAATGACACGAATCCAATACCCATGTTAAGCTATGTCAATTTGCTATATTGTGACAAAATTTGAGTCAAAAATAGATATGATAAATCGTCCAAGTAATCCAATCTATCTCAAACTGCTTGATGCAATGCATTATGCTTCATTTATAAGCATTTACTCAATGAGCATCAATGATCAGAAGAATGATCATTTACTGGCAGATCAACTTGACATGTCCGCACTAAATCGTCTTTAACTTTTGAGTTGGACCCCAGAATGACACAAATTCAATGCCCACATTAAACTAGCTCAATTATCTATATTGTGACAATATTCTAGACAGAAAAAGATACGTCAAGGCGTCCAAGTAATCCAAACTATCCCGAACTTCGTGATGCCATGCATTATGCTTCATTTACAAGCCTTTACTCAATGAGCACAAATGATCAGTTAAGAAAGATAATTTTAACTGGACGATCAACTTGACATGACCGCACTAAATTGTCAGTAACTTTTGATTTTGGGCTCAGAATGACACAAATACAATGCCCATGTTAAGCTTGCTCAATTTTTTATATTGTGTCAAATTTTGAGAAAGAACTAGATACAACAAAGCGTCCAAGTCATCCAATCTATCCCAAACTTCATGATGCCATGCTTTATGTTTCATTTATAAGCGTTTATTTAATGAGCACCAATGCACATTTTAGAATGATCACCTTAACTGGCCAATCAACTTGACATGTCCGCACAAAATCGTTTGTAACTTATGATGTAGAGCTCAGAATGACACGAATTCAATGTCCACATTAAGCTAGCTCAATTTGCTATATTGTGACCAAATTTGAGACAAAAATAGATAAGACAAAGCGTCCAAGTAATCGAATCTATCTCAAACTGCATGATGCCACGCATTATGCTTCATTTATTACAATTTACTCAATGAGCAGCAATGATCAGTTAAGATAGATCATTTTAAGTAGCCGATCAACTTGATATGTCCGCATTAAATCGTCCATAACTTCTTATTTAGAGCTCAGAATTTAACGAATCAAATGCCCACGTTAGGATAGCTCAATTGTTTACATTGGGACAAAATATTAGACAGAACTAGATACGACAAAGCGTCCAAGTAATCCATTCTATCCAGAACTGTGTGATATCATGCTTTATGCTTTATTTCTAAGCGTTTTCTTAATGAGCACCAATGATTAGTTTAGAATGATCACCTTAACTGGCGATCAACTTGATATGTCCGCAACAAATCGTCCGTAACTTATGATTTAGAGCTTTGAATGAGGTGAATCCAATGCTCATGTTAAGCTAGCTCAATTTTCTATATTGTGACAAAATTTGAGAGAAAATAGATACGACAAATTGTCCAAGTAATCCAATCTATGCCAAACTGCTTGATGCCATGCATTATGCTTCATTTATAAGCATTTACTCAGTGAGCATCAATGATTAGAAGAATGATGATTTTAACTGGCTGATCAACTTGACATGTCCGCACTAAATCATTTGTAACTTTTGAGTTGGACCTCAGAATAACACAAATCCAATGCCCACATTAAACTAGCTCAATTATCTATATTGTGACAATATTCTAGACAGAAAAAGATACGACAAGGCGTCCAAGTAATCCAAACTATCCCGAACTTCGTGATGCCATGCATTATGCTTCATTTACAAGCCTTTACTCAATGAGCACAAATGATCAGTTAAGAAAGATAATTTTAACTGGACGATCAACTTGACATGACCGCACTAAATTGTCAGTAACTTTTGATTTTGGGCTCAGAATGACACAAATACAATGCCCATGTTAAGCTTGCTCAATTTTTTATATTGTGTCAAATTTTGAGAAAGAACTAGATACAACAAAGCGTCCAAGTCATCCAATCTATCCCAAACTTCATGATGCCATGCTTTATGTTTCATTTATAAGCGTTTATTTAATGAGCACCAATGCACATTTTAGAATGATCACCTTAACTGGCCAATCAACTTGACATGTCCGCACAAAATCGTTTGTAACTTATGATGTAGAGCTCAGAATGACACGAATTCAATGTCCACATTAAGCTAGCTCAATTTGCTATATTGTGACAAAATTTGAGACAAAAATAGATAAGAAAAAGCGTCCAAGTAATCGAATCTATCTCAAACTGCATGATGCCACGCATTATGCTTCATTTATTACAATTTACTGAATGAGCAGCAATGATCAGTTAAGAAAGATCATTTTAAGTAGCCGATCAACTTGATATGTCCGCATTAAATCGTCCGTAACTTCTTATTTAGAGCTCAGAATTTAACGAATCAAATGCCCACGTTAGGATAGCTCAATTGTTTACATTGGGACAAAATATTAGACAGAACTAGATACGACAAAGCGTCCAAGTAATCCATTCTATCCCGAACTGTGTGATATCATGCTTTATGCTTTATTTCTAAGCGTTTTGTTAATGAGCACCAATGATTAGTTTAGAATGATCACCTTAACTGGCGATCAACTTGATATGTCCGCAACAAATCGTCCGTAACTTATGATTTAGAGCTTTGAATGAGGTGAATCCAATGCTCATGTTAAGCTAGCTCAATTTTCTATATTGTGACAAAATTTGAGAAAAAAATAGATACGACAAATTGTCCAAGTAATCCAATCTATGCCAAACTGCTTGATGCCATGCATTATGCTTCATTTATAAGCATTTACTCAGTGAGCATCAATGATTAGAAGAATGATGATTTTAACTGGCTTATCAACTTGACATGTCCGCACTAAATCGTTTGTAACTTTTGAGTTGGACCTCAGAATAACACAAATCCAATGCCCACATTAAACTAGCTCAATTTTCTATATTGTGACAATATTATCGACAGAAAAAGATACGACAAGGCGTCCAAGTAAACTATCCCGAACTTCGTGATGTCATGCATTATGCTTCATTTATAAGCCTTTACTCAATGAGCACCAATGATCAGTTAAGAAAGATCATTTTAACTGGTTGATAAACTTGACATGTCCGTACAAATTCATCCGTAACTTTTGATTTTTAGCTTATAATGACACGAATCCAACGCCCATGTTAAGCTAGCTCAATTTTTTATATTGTGTCAAATTTTGAGATAGAACTAGATACGACAAGGCGTGCAAGTCATCTAATGTATCCCAAACTGCGTGATGCCTTGCTTTATGTTTCATTTATAAGTGTTTACTTAATGAGCACCAATGATCAGTTTAGAATGAGCACCAATAATCAGTTTAGAATGATCACCTTAACTAGCCGATCAAATTGACATGTCCGCACTAAATCGTCTGTAACTTTTGATTTAAACCTTAGAATGACATGAATCCAATGCCAACGTTAAGATTATCTATACTGTGACAAAATTTGAGACAGAAATAGATTCGACAAAGTGTCCAAGTAATCCAATCTATCCCAATTTGCGTGATGCCATGCATTATTCTTCTTTTATAAGCTTTTACTCAATGAGCACCAATGATCAGGTTAGAATGATCATTTTAACCTGCCGATCAACTTGATATATCCGCATTAAATCATTCGTAACTTTTGATTTATAGCTCAGAATGACACTAATCCAATGACCACGTTAGGGTAGCTCAATTTTCTATATTGTGATAAAATTTAAGACTCAAATTGCTTTGACAAGTCCTCCAAGTTATCAAATCTGTCCAAAACTACAAGATGTCATGCACTATGCTTCATTTATCAGCCTTTACTCAATGTGCACCAATTATCAGTTTGGAATGATCAATTTAACTGGCCGATCAACTTGACACGTCTCCACAAAATCATCCATAACTTTTGTTTTATAGCTCATAATGACACGAATCTAATGCACCCGTTAAACTTGCTCAATTTTTTATATTGTGACAAAAATTGAGATAGAAATAGATACGAAAAAGCATCCAAGTAATCAAATCTAACCAAAGCTGCATGATGCCGTGCATTATGCTTCATTTATAAGCCTTTACCCAATGAGGACCAATGATCATTTTAGAATGATCATTTTAACTGGCTGATCAACTTGACATGTCTGACCTAAATCATCCATAACTTTTGATTAATAGCTTAGAATGCATGAATCCAATGCCCACGTTAAGCTAGAGATGCAAAAAATCATCTAAGCAATCCAATCTACTCAAAATGTGTGATGCCATGCCCTATGCTTCATTTATAAGCGTTTACTTAATAACCACCAGTGATCACTCTAGATTATCACTTTCACTGGCCGATCAACTTGACATGTTCGCTCTTAATCATCAGTAAGTTATGATTTAGAGCTCAGAATGACACGAATCCAATGCTCACGTAAACTAGCTCATATTTCTATCTTGTGACAAAATTTGAGACAGAAATAGATACGACAAAGTATCCAAGTAATCCAATCTATCCCAAACTGCATGATGCCACACATTATGCTTCATTTAGAAGCATTTACTCAATGAGCATCAATGATCAGAAGAATGATCATTTTAACTGGCCGATTAACTTGACATGTCCGCACTAAATCGTCCGTAACTTTTGATTTAGACATTAGAATGACACGAATCCAATGCCCAAGTTAAGCTAGCTCAATTTTTGATGTTGCGACAAAATTCGAGATAATAATAGATATGACAAATCATCCAAGTAATCCAAATATATCCCGAACTGCGTGATGCCATGCATTATGCTTCATTTATAAGCCTTTACTGAATGAACACCAATGATCAGTTTGGAATGATTAATTTAACTGGCCGGTCAACCTGACATCAGTGCACTAAATCGTTCATAACTTTTGATTTGGATTTTAGAATGACACGAATCCAATGCCCACGTTAAGCTAGCTCAATTTTCTTTGTTATGAAAAAATTTAAGATCGAAATAGATACGAAAACGTATCGAGGTAATCTAATTTTGCCAAAACTGCGTGATGCCATGCATTATGCTTCATTTATAAGCCTTTA
>JAEVFF010001358.1:33450-47059 GCA_018901945.1 Pugionium dolabratum | reverse complement strand
TAAGATTGCTCAATTTTTTATGTTGTGACAAAATTTGAGAAAGAAATAGATACGATAAAGCATCCAAGTAATCAAATCAAACCAAAACTGCGTGATGCCATGCATTATACTTGATTTATAAGCCTTTACTCAATGAGAACCAATGATCAGTTTAGAATGCCTGCACTAAATCGTCCATAACTTTTGATTAAGACCTTAGAATGACACGAATTCAATACCCACACTATGCTAGAGATACAAAAAATTGTCTAAGTAATCCAATCTAGTTAAAATGTGTGATGTCATGCCTTATGCTTCATTTATAAGCGTTTACTTAATTACCACCAATGATCAGTCTAGATGATCACTTTAACTGGCCGATCAACTTGACAAGTCTGTTCAGAATCGTCAGTAACTTATGATTTAGAGCTTAGAATCACATGAATCCAATGCTCACGTAAGTAATCTAATCTATCCCAAACTGCATGATGCCACACATTATGCTTCATTTATAAGCATTTACTCAATGAGTATCAATGATCAGAAGAATGATCATCTTAGCTCGCCGATTAACTTGACATGTCCACACTAAATCGTCCGTAACTTTTGATTAAGACCTTAGAATTACACTAATCCAAATCCCACGTTAAGCTATCTCAATTTTATATATTGTGACAAAATTTGAGACAGAAGTAGAAATGACAAATCATCCAAGAAATCCAATCTATCCCGAACTCCGTGATGCCACACATTATGCTTCATTTATAAAACTTCACTCAATGATCACCAATGATCAATTTGGAATGATCACTTTAACTGGCCGATCAACTTGACATGTGTGCACTAAATCGTCCATAACTTTTGATTTAGACCTCAGAATGACATGAATCTAATGCCCACGTTAATCTAGCTCATTTTTCTATATTTTGAAAAAATTTGAGACAGAAAAATATACGAAAAAGCGTCCTAGTAATCTAGTCTTGCCAAAACTGCATGATGCCATGCATTATGCTTCATTTATAAGCATTTACTCAATGAGTACCAATGAATAATTAAAAAAGATCATTTTAGATGGCCGATCAACTTGACATGTCCATACAAAACCGTTCGTAACTTTTGATTTAGAGCTCAAAATGACACGAATCCAATGCCCACGTTAAGCTAACTCAATTTTTTATATTGTGGCAAAATTTGACACAGAACTAGATACGGCAAAACGTCCAAGTAATGCAATGTATTCCAAACTGCGTGATGCCATCCATTATGCTTCATTCATAAGCCTTAACTAAATAAGCACCAATGATCAGTTAAAATATCATTTTAACTGGCCAATCAATTTGACATGTCCGCACTAAATCGTTCGTAACTTTTGATTTAGAGCTCGGAATGACACGAATCCAATGCCCACGTTAAGCTACCTCAAGTTTTTATATTGTGTAAAAATTTGAGACAGAACTAGATACGACAAAGTGTCCAAGCTATCCAATCTATTCCAAACTGCGTGATGCCATCCATTATGCTTCATTTATAAGCCTTTACTCAATGAACACCAATGATCAGTTAAAAAGATCATTTTAACAGGCCGATCAACTTGACATTTCTGCACTAAATCGTTTGTAACTTATGATTTAGAGTTTAGCATGACACTAATCCAATGGCCACGTTAATTTAGCTTATTTTTATATTGTGGCAAAATTTGAGGCAGAACTAGATACGACAAAGCGTCCAAGTAATCCAATCTATTCCAAATTGCGTGATGTCATGCATTATGCTTCATTTATTATCGTTACCTTAATGAGCACCAATGATCAGTTTAGAATGATCACCTTAACTTGCCGATCAACTCGATATGTCCGCACTAAATCGTCCGTAACTTATGATTTAGAGATCAGAATGACACGAATCTAATGCCCACGTTAAGCTAGCTCAGTTTGCTATATTGTGACAAAATGTGAGACAAAGGTAAATACAACAAAGCGTCCAAGTAATCCAATCTATCCCGATTTGCGTGATACCATGCATTATTCTTCATTTATAAGCTTTTACTCAATGAGCACCAATGATGAGTTTAGAATGATCGTTTTAACTTGTCGATCAACTTGACATATCCGCAAAATCTTCCGTAACTTTTGCTTTAGAGCTCAGAATGACACGAATCCAATTGCCATGTTAAGGTAGCTCAATTTTCTATATTGTGATAAAATTTAAGATCAAAATTGCTTTGACAAGTCCTCCAAGTTATCAAATCTTTCCAAAACAACAAGATGTCATGCATTATACGTCATTTATCAGCCTTTACTCAATGAGCACCAATTATCAGTTTGGAATGATCAATTTAACTGGCCGATCAACTTGACATGTCTCCACAAAATCTTCCATAACTTTTGTTTTTAGCTCATAATGACAAGAATCCGATGCACATGTTAAGCTTGCTCAATTTTTTATATTGTGATAAAATTTGAGATAGAAATAGATACAAAAAAGCGTCCAAGTAATCAAATCTTGCCAAACTGTGTGATGCCATGCATTATGTTTCATTTATAAGCCTTTACTCAATGAGCACCAACGATCTGTTTAGAATGATCACTTTAACTGGCCGATCAACTTGACATGTCTGCACTAAATTGTCCATAACTTTTGATTAAGACCTTAGAATGACATGAAGCCAATGCCCACGTTAAGCTAGATATACAAAAAATAATCTAATTTATCCAATCTACCAAAATGTGTGATGCCATGCCTGATGCTTCATTTATAAGCATTTACTTAATGACCAGCAATGATCAGTCTAGATGACCACTTTAACTGGTCGATCAACTTGACATGTCCGCTCTAAATTGTCAGTAACTTATGATTTAGAGCTCCGAATGACACGAATCCAATGCTCACTTAAGCTAGCTCAAATTTCTATATTGTGACAAAATTTGAGACAGCAATAGATACGAAAAAGCATCCAAGTAATCCAATCTATCCCAAACTACGTGATGGCACACATTATGCTTCAATTATAAGCATTTACTCAATGAGCATCAATGATCAGAAGAATGATCATTTTAACTTGCCGATTAACCTGACATGTCTGCACTAAATTATATCTAATTTATGATTTAGATATTAGAATGACACGCTTCCAATGCCCACGTTAAGCTAGCTCATTTTTTTATATTGTGACAAATTTGAGTTAGTTATAGAAATGAGAAATCGTCCAATTAATCCTATCTATCCCGAACTGCGTGATGCCATGCATTATGCTTCATTTATAAGCCTTTACTCAATGAACACCAATGATCAGTTTGGAATGATCAATTTAATTGGCCGATCAACTTGACATGTGTGCACTAAATCGTCCATAACTTTTGATTTAGACCTTAGAATGACACGAATCCAATGTCCACGTTAAGCTAGCTCAATTTTCTATGTTGTGATAAAATTTAAGAGAGAGAAATACATACAACAAAACGTCCAACTAATCCAATCTATCTCAGACTGCGTGAAGCCATGCTTTATGCTTCATTCATAAGTGTTTACTTAATGAGCACCAATGATCAATTTGACATATTTGCTCTGAATTGTCCATAACTTATGATTTAGATCTAAGAATGACATGAATCCAATGTCGACGTTAAGCTAGTGTAAGTTTCTATATTGTGACAAAATTTGAGACCAAAATAGATACAAAAAGCGTTCAAGTAATCCAACCTAGCCAAAACTACGTGATGCCATGCATTATGCTTCATTTATAAGCCTTTACTCAAGGAGCACCAATGATCAGTTTAAAATGATTACATTAACTGGCCGTTCAACTTGACATTTTCGCACTAAAACGTCCGTAACTTTTGATTTAGACCTCAAAATGACACGAATCCAATGGCCACGTTAACATAGCTCAAATTTCTATATAATGACAAAATTTGATATAGAAATAGATTCAACGAAGCGTCAAAGTAATCAAATCTATCCCGAATTACGTGATACCATGTATTATTCTTCATTTTCATTTATAAACTTTTACTCAATCAGCCCCAATGATCAATTCAGAATGATCATTTTAACTTGCCGATGAACTTGACATATTCGCCCTAAATCGTCCATAACTTTTGTTTTAGAGCTCAGAATGACACGAATCCAATGTGTACGTTAAGCTAGCTCAGTTCTATATTGTGATAAAATTTAAGGCTAAAATTGCTTTGACAAGTCCTCCAAGTAATCAAATCTATCTAAAAGTATGTGTTGTCAACCATTATGATTCATTTTTAAGCCTTTATTCAATGAGCACCAATGATCAGTTTGGCATGATCAATTTAACTGCCCGATCAACTTGACATATCTGCACTAAATCCTTCGTAACTTTTGATTTAGATCTAAGAATGACACGAATCCAATGCCCACGTTAAGCTAGCTCATTTTTCTATATTTTGACAAACTTTGAGACGGAAATAGATACGACGAAGCATCCAAGCAATCCAATCTAGCCAAAACTGCGTGATGCCATGCATTACGCTTCATTTATAAGCCTTTACTCAATGAGCACCAACATGATGCCATGCATTATGATTCATTTATAAGCTTTTAATAAATGAGCAATAATGATCAGTTTAGAATGATCACTTTAACTGGCCGAACAACTTGAAATCTACACACTAAATTGTCTGTAACTTATGATTTAGAGCTCAGAATGGCATGAATCCAATGACCACGATATGCTAGCTCAATTTTTTATATTGTGTCAAAATTTGAGACAGAAATAGATATGACAAAGCTTACAAGTAATCCAATCCGTCCGAAACAGCGGGATGGCATGTGAATATTCTTCTATTATAAGCTTTTACTCAATCAGCACCAATGATCAGTTTAGAATGATCATTTTAATTGGCCGATCAACTTGACTTGTCCGCACTAAATCGTCCGTAACTTTTGAATTAGAGCTTAAAATGACACAAATCCAATGAACGCGTTAAGTTAGCCCAATTTTCAATAGTATGACAAAATTTGAGACATAAATAGATACGACAAAGCATCCATGTAATCCAATCCATCCCAAACTGCGTGATGCCATGCATTATTTTTCATTTATAAGTTTTTACTGAATGAACACCAATGATCAGTTTAGAATGATCATTTTAACTGGTCGATCAACTTGTCATGTCTGCACTAAACCATCCATAACTTTTGATTTATAGATCAGAATGCCACGAATTGAATCCCTACCTTAAGCTCGCTCAATTTTCTATATGTTAACAAAATTTGAGACATAATTTGATACAAAAATGAGTTGAAGTAATCCAATCTATCCAAAACTGTGTGATGTCATGCATTAGGATTCATTTATAAGCTTTTACTCAATGAGCACCAATGATCAGTTTAGCATGATCACTTTAACTGGCCGATCAACTTGACATATCCACAATAAATCGTCTGTAACTTTAAATTTAGAGTTTCGAATGACACGAATCCAATGCCCTTGTTAAGCTAGCTTAATATACTATATTTTGACATAATTTGAGATAGAAATAGAGACGACAAAGCATCCAAATAATCCAATCTATCGAAAAATGTGTGATGTCATGCTTTATGCTTCATTTATAAGCCTTTAATTAATGAGCACCAATGATCA
Source organism: Pugionium dolabratum (assembly GCA_018901945.1). Taxonomy (NCBI): domain Eukaryota; kingdom Viridiplantae; phylum Streptophyta; class Magnoliopsida; order Brassicales; family Brassicaceae; genus Pugionium; species Pugionium dolabratum. Next base: position 41,466 of record JAEVFF010001358.1, on the reverse strand, counting down.
GTTTAGAATGATCATTTTAATTGGCCGATCAACTTGACATGTCTGTACTAAATCGTACATAACTTTTGATTTATAGCTCAGAATGACACGAATCCAATACTCACATTAAGCTAGTTCAATTTCTATATTGTGACAAAATTTAAGACAAAACTAGATACAACAAAGCGTCCAAGTAATCCATTCTATCCCAAATTGTGTGATACTATGCCTTATGCTTCATTTATAAGCCTTTACTTGGTGAGCACATATGAGTAGTTTAGAATGATCACTTTATCTAGCCGATCAACTTGACATGTCCACACTAAATCGATCATTACTTTTGATTTAGAGCTCATAATGATAGGAATAGTCCACGTTAATCTAGCTCAATTTTCTATATTGTGACAAAATTTGATACAGAAATAGATACGAAAAAGTGTACAAGTAATCCAATCCATCCCAAACTGCGTGATTCCATGCATTTTTGTTCAATTATAAGCCTTTACTGAATGTGCACCAATGGTTAGTTTAGAATAATCATTTAAATTGGCTGATCAACTTGACATGTCCGAACTAAATCGTCCGTAACTTTTGATTTAAAGCTTAAAATGACACGAATTCAATGCCCACGTTAAGCTAGCTCAATTTTCTATAATATGAAAAATTTGAAACAGAAATAGATATGAAAAAGCGTTCAAGTAATCTAATCCATCCCAAACTGCATGACGGCATGCATTAGCTTTCATTTATAAGGTTTTACTGAATGAGCACCAATGATTAGTTTAGAATTATCATTTTAACTTACTAATCAACTTGTCATGTCTGCACTAAATCGTCCATAACTTTTGATTAATAGCTCTGAATAACACGAATCCAATGCCTACGTTAAGCTAGCTCAATTTTCTATATGCTAACAAAATTTGAAACAGAAATTGATACGAAAATGAGTCCTAGTAATCCAATCTATCCAAAACAAATTGATGCCATACATTAGGATTCATTAATTAGCTTTTACTCACTGAGCACCAATGATCAGTTTAGAATGATCACTTTAAATGTCTGATCAACTTGACATATCCACACTAATTCGTCTATAACTTTTGATTTCGTGCTCAGAATGACACGAATCCTATTCCCTCGTTAAGCTGGCACAATTTTCTATATTTTGACAAAATTTGATATAGAAATAGATACGACAAAGCGTCCAAGTAATCTAATCTATCCTAAAATACGTGATGCTATGCTTTTTTCTTCATTTTTAAGCATTTTTAATCCAATCTATCACCTTAACTGGCCACATTATATCATCCGTAACTTTTGATTTAGAGCTCAGAATGACACGAATACAATGTCCACGTTAAGCTAGTTGAATTTTCTATATTGGGACAAAATTTGAGATAGAAATAGATACGTAAAAGCGTACAAGTAATCCAATCCATCCCAAACTGCGTGATGCCATACATTATTCTTCATTCATAAGCTTTTACTCAATGAGCACCAATGATCAGTTTACAATGATCATTTTAATTGGCCGATCAACTTGACATGTCCGCACAAAATCGCTTGTAACTTTTGATTTAGAGCTTAAAATGATACGAATCCAATGCCCACATTAAGATAGATCGATTTTCTATAATATGACAAAATTTGAGACAAAAATAGATACAACAAAGTGTCCAAGTAATCCAATCCATCCCAAAATGCGTGATGCCATGCATTATTTTTCATTTATAAGGTTTTACTCAATGAGCACCAATGATCACTTGTTATGTCTGTACTAAATCGTCTATAACTTCAATGAGGTTTTACTCAATGAGCACCAAGTAATCCAATCTATCCCTAACAGCGTGATGCCATGCATTATGCTTCATTTAATAGTCTTTCTTCAATGAGCACCAATGATCATTTTAGAATGATCACTTTAAGTGGCCGATCAACTTGACATGTCCACACTAAGTCGTCCGTAACTTTTGATCTAGACCTCAGAATGACACGAATCCAATGTCCACGTTAAGCTGGCTCAGTTTTCCATATTGTGACAAAATTTGAGACAAAAATATATACGATAAAGCATCCAAGTACTTCAATCCATTCCAAATTGCGTGATGCCATGCATTATTCTTAATTTATAAGCTTTTACTCAATGAGCACCAATGATCAGTTTAGAATGATCATATTAACTGGCCGATCAACTTGACATGTCCCCACTAAATCGTCCATATCTTTTGATTTAGAACTCCGAATGACACGAATACAATGCCCACGTTAAGCTACGTAAATTTTCTATATTTTGACAAAATGTAATATAGAAATAGAGACAAAAAAGCGTCCAAGTAATCCAATCTATCCGAAAACTGTGTGATGTCATGCATTATGCTTCATTTATAAGCCTTTACTCAATGCGCACCAATGATCAGGTTAGAATGATCACTTTAACTAGCCTATCAACTTGACATGTCTGCACTAAATGGTCCGTAACTTTCAATTTAGAGCTCCGAATGACAGTAATTCAATGCCCACGTTAAGTTAGCTCAATTTTCTCTATTGTGACAAACTTTGAGGTTGAAATAGATACGACAAAGCATCCAAGTAATCCAATCGATCCCAAACTACGTGATGCCATGCATTATTCTTCATTTATAAGCTTTTTCTCAATGAGCACCAATGACCAGTTTAAAATGATCCTTTTAACTGGCCGTTCAACTTGACATGTCTACACTAAATCGTCTGTAACTTTCGATTTACTGCTCAAAAACACATGAATCCAATGCCCACGTTAAGCTAGCTCAATTTTCTATATTGTAACAAAAATTGAGACAAGAACAGATAAGACAAAGTGTCCAAATAATCCAATCTATCTAAAACTGTGTCATGCCATGCATTATACTTCATTTATAAGCTTTTACTCGATGTGCACCAATGATCAGTTTAGAATGATCACTTTAACTGGCCCATCAACTTGACATGTCCGCACTAAATCATTTGTAAGTTTTGATTTAGTGCTTAAAATTACACCAATCCAATGCCCACATTATATTTGCTCAATTTTCTATATTGTGACAAAATTTGAGAATGAAATAGATACAACAAAACGTCCAAGTAGTCGAATCTATCTCAAACTGCGTGATGCCATGCATTATTCTTAGATTTTACTCAATGAGCACCAATGATCTGTTTAGAATGATCATTTCAATTGGCCGATCAACTTGACATTTCCGCACTAAATCGTCCATAACTTTTGATTTAGAGCTCCGAATGACACGAATCTAATGCCCACGTTAAGCTAGCTTAGTTTTCTATATTGTAACAAATTTGAGACCGAAATAGATACGACAAAGCGTCGAAGTAATCCAATCTATCTAAAACTGTTTGATGCCATGCATTATGCTTCATTTATAAGCCTTTACTCAATGTGCACCTATGATCAGTTTAGAATGTTCACTTTAACTAGTTGATCAACTAGACATGTCCGCACTAAATCATTCGAAACATTTTATTTATGGCTTAAAATGACACGAATTCAATGCGCACGTTAAGCTAGCTCAATTTTCTATATTTTGATAAAATTTGAGACATAAATAGATACAAAAAGCGTCAAAGTAATCCAATCCATCTCAAACTGCGTGATGCCATGCATTATTCCTCATTTATAAGCTTTTACTCAATGAGCACCGATGATAATTTTAGAATGATCATTCTAATTGCCTGATCAACTTGACATGTTAGCACTAAATCGCACGTAACTTTTGACTTAGAGCTTAGAATCACACGAATCACATGCCCCCGTTAAGCTAGCTCATTTTTCTATATTGTGAAAAATTTGAGACAAAAATAGATACGACAAGGCATTCAAGTAATTCAATCAATCCCAAACTATGTGGTGCCATGCATTATTCTTCATTTATAATGTTTTACTCAATGAGCACCAATGATGAGTTTAGAATGATCCTGTTTGCTTGCCGATCAACTTGACATATCTGCAATAATTTGTCCATAGCTATTGATTTATAGATCAGAATGACACGAATCCAATGCCCACATTAAGCTAGTTCAATTTTCTATATTCTGACAAAATTTGAAGCAAAACTAGATACGAGAAAGCGTCCAGGTAATCCAATCTATCCCAAACTGCGTGATGCCATGCATTATGCTTCATTTATAAGCCTTGACTCAATGAGCACCATTGATTAGTTTAGAATAATAATATTAACTGGCTGATAACCTTGAAAAATCCGCACTAAATTGTCCGTAACTTTTGATTTAGAGCTCAGAATGATATGAATCCAATGCCCACGCTAAGCTAGCTAAGTTTTCTATATTTTTGACTAAATTTAATTTAGAAATAGACGACAATGCATCCAAGTAATCCAATCTATGCCAAAATGCGTGATGTCTTGCTTTATGCTTCATTTATAGGCCTTTACTTAATGAGCACCAATGATCAGTTTAGATTGATCACTTTAACTGACCGATCAACTTGACATGACCGCACTAAATCGTCCATAACTTTTTATTTATAGCTCAGAATGACACGAATCCAATGCCCACATTAAGCTAGTTCAATTTTCTATATTGTAGCAAAATTTGAGACAAAACTAGATACGACAAAGCGTCCAAGTAATCTAATTTATCGTGAACTGCGTAATGCCATGCATTATGCTTCATTTATAAGCTTTGACTCAATGAGCACCAATGATCAGTTTAGAATAATCATATTAACTGGCCGATCAACTTGACATGTCCGCACTAAATCATTCATAATTTTTGATTTAGAGCTCAAAATGACACGAGTCTAACGCCCACGTTAATCTAGCTCAATTTTCTATATTTTTGGACAGAATTTGAGACAGAAATAGAGACGACAAAGTGTCCAAGTAATCCAATTTTTCCAAACTGCTTGATGCCATGCTTTCTGCTTCATTTATAAGCTTTTACTTAATGAGCACAATTGATTAGTTTAGAATGATCACTTTAACTGGCCGGTCAACATGACATGTCCGTACTAAATCATTTGTAACTTTTTATATAGTGCTTAAAATGACACGAATCCAATGCCCATGTTAAACTAGCTCAATTTTCTATAATTTGATAAAGTTTGAGACAGAAATAGATACGACAAAACGTCCAAGTAATCCAATCCATCCCAAACTGCGTGACGCCATGCATTCCTATTCATTTATAAGCTTTTACTCAATGAACAGCAATGATGAGTTTAGAATGATAATTTTAACTGGCTGATCAACTTGATATGTCTGCACTAAATCGTCCGTATAGCTCAAAATGATACGAATCCAATACCCATATTAAGCTAGTTCAATTTTCTATATTGTAGCAAAATTTGAGACAAAACTAAATACGACAAAGCGTCCAAGTAATCCAATATATCACAAACTGCGTCATGCCATGCATTATCTTTCATTTATTTGCCTTTTCTCAATGAACACTAATGATCTGTTTAGAATGATATTTTTAATTTGTCGATCAACTTGACATGTCCGCACTAAATCGTCAGTAACTTTTGATTTAGTGCTCTGAATGACACGAATCCAATGTCCACGTTAAGCTGCCTCAATTTTCTATATTGTGACAAAATTTGAGATAGAAATAGATACGACAAAACGTCCAACTAATCCAACCCATCCCAAACTGCGTGATGTCATGCATTCTTCTTCATTTATAAGGTTTTACTCAATGAGCACAAATTATGAGTTTAGAATGATCATTTTAACTGGCTGATGAACTTGACATGTCTACACTAAATTGTCCGTAATTTTTTATTGATAACTCAAAATGACACGAATCCAATACCTACATTAAGCTAGTTCAATTTATGAAAAGCGTCCAAGTAATCCAATCTATCCGAAACAGCGTGATGCCATGCATTATGCTTCATTTATTAGCCGTTTCTCAATGAGCACTAATGATCTTCTTAGAATGATATTTTTAATTTGTCGACAACTTGACATGTCCGCACTAAATCGTCCATAACTTTTGATTTAGTGCTCTGAATGACACTAATCCAATGTCCACGTTAAGCTGTCTCAATTTTCTATATTGTGACAAAATTTAAGATAGAAATAGATACGACAAAGCGTCCAAGTAATCCAATCCATCCCAAACTGCGTCATGCCATTCATTCTTATTCATTTAAAAGCTTTTACTCAATGAACAGTAATGATAAGTTTAGAATGATCATTTTAACAGGCTGATCAACTTTATATGTCTGCACTAAATCGTCCGTATAGCTCAGAATGATACGAATCCAATACCCACATTAAGCTAGTTCAATTTTCTATATTGTAACAAAATTTGAGACAAAACTAAATACGACAAAGCATCCAAGTAATCCAATATATCACAAACTGCGTCATGCCATGCATTATGTTTCATTTATTAGCCTTTGCTCAATGAGCACCAATGATTAGTTTTGAATGATCACTTTAACTGGCTGAACAACTTGACATATCCACACTAAATTGTCTGTAACTTTTGATTTAGGGCTCAGAAAAACACGAATCCAATGTCCACATTAAGATATCTAAATTTTCTATATTTTGATAAAATTTGAAATAAAAAAAGAGACGACAAAGCATCCAAGTATTCAAATCTATCCCAAACTGTGTGATGCCATGCATTATCCTTCATTTATTTGCCTTTTCTCAATGAACACTAATGATCTGTTTAGAATGATATTTTTAATTTGTCGATCAACTTGACATGTCCACCCTAAATCGTCAGTAACTTTTTATTTAGTGCTCTGAATGACACGAATCCAATGTCCACGTTAAGCTGCCTCAATTTTCTATATTGTGACAAAATTTGAGATAGAAATAGATACGACAAAACGTCCAACTAATCCAACCCATCCCAAACTGCGTGATGTCATGCATTCTTCTTCATTTATAAGGTTTTACTCAATGAGCACCAATTATGAGTTTAGAATGATCATTTTAACAGGCTGATGAACTTGACATGTCTACACTAAATTGTCCGTAATTTTTTATTGATAACCCAAAATGACACGAATCCAATACCTACATTAAGCTAGTTCAATTTATGAAAAAGCGTCCAAGTAATCCAATCTCTCCCAAACAGCGTGATGCCATGCATTATGCTTCATTTATTAGTCTTTCCTCAATGAGCACCAATGACCAGTTTAGAATGATTACTTTAACTGGCCAATCAACTTGACATGTCCACACTAAGTCATCCGTAACGTTTGATTTAGAGCTCAGAATGACATGAATCGAATGTCCACGTTAAGCTGGCTCAGTTCTCTATATTGTGATAAAATTTGAGATTCATTCCAACTAATATATACAACAAAGCATACAACTAATCCAGTCCATTCCAAGCTGCGTGATGCCATGCATTATTCTTCATATATAATCTTTTACTCAATGAGCACCAATGATCAGTTTAGAATGATCATTTTAATTGGCTGATCAACTTGACATGTCCGCACGAAATCATCTGTAACTTTTGATTTAGTACTCAGAATGACATGAATCCAATGCCCACGTTAAGATAGCTTAATTTTCTATATTGTGAAAAAATTTGAGACAACAATAGATACGAAAAAGCGTTTAAGTAATCTAATCCATCCCGAACTGCATGATGCCATGCATTTTTCTTCATTTATAAGCTTTTACTCAATGAGCACCAATGATGAGTTTAGAATGATCATTTTAAATGGTCGATCAACTTGACATGTCTGCACTAAATTGTCTAGAACTTTTGATATAGAGCTCAGAATAACACCTATCCAATGCCCACGTTAAGCTAGCTCAATTTTCTATATTTTGAATACATTTGAGAAATAAATAGATAAGAGATAAAGCATCCAAGTAATCCATTCCATCCCAAACTGCGTGATACCATGCATTATTCTTCATTTATAAGCTTTTAATGAATGACCACCAATGATCAGTTTAGAATGATCATTTTAACTCGCCGATGAACTTGACATGTCTGCACTATATAGTCATAACGTCTGAGTTACTATCTCAGAATGACACGAATCCAATACCCACATTA